>JAYMTH010000901.1:0-17197 GCA_036897465.1 Pelargonium australe | reverse complement strand
TCAACCAACTTATCTCGGAGTAATTAGGAACGAAGTTTTGTTTGTTAATTGATTTAACTATTACATTAACTCCGCTAAAACCTGAATTTTGACTCAATTGGAGTTATTTTCAAGTGTTTTAATTTCCTCTATCTCTCTCAGTTTATTAATAGGTATAAATATTATCCAAAGAGAGCCACTAGCTAGGTTCTGGTGGGTTTATCGTGAGCCTTTCTGGTCCAAGAACTTAATAAATTGGACTCGTTTGGCACATGATACAAGAACAACAGTTATTATTGGTATTTGGTAATATAATTTTGTACACATACTTCATATTTATATATGTATATATATTTATGTGTGTGCCATCAAGATTGCAACTTGATCTCCCATGCCTGTTCTTCTCATCTTTTGAATTTTCTCCAACTTGATTTTTAAAAATGTTTTCTTGAGAACCTTCTGTTCTTTTATTAATATATTCAACTACATATATCACCGGCTTCCATCCACTTGACACTGAATAATATAATAAAGTTGAGTACTTTCATTAATAAAAATTAATTTCCACAAGTACATTCAAGTGGCTCTCATAAACATGAAGACCTGTTCAAGTACTTCAAGATTCTTTAGCACCAAATATTTCAACTATTTAAAATATATATTTTCTTTAATTCCCGTCAACTTTAAAATTTTTAGTTGCTGCTGTACGTGATTTTCTAGTTTCTTGGCTCTAAGTTTTGTGCTGACATGTGAGCTTGCATCACCCAACTAACGACTAGGTCCAAATTAATTGCTATACAATTTTGAATTTAAGTTATATGATCAATTCAGATTTGTAGAAGAAAAATAGAGAATATGGAAAATTAAGTACATACATATATCAAATATAATTAGCAGCACATAGTTTTGAGTCCATCGAATCACAGGCATGACTATATATAATATGATATGATATAAGATATAGAAATATATATTTGATAGTGTGAGTTTATAAACAAAACTACGTGCTGAAGCCGTCTTTATGAAATATGTACAGGAGGTGACAAAGAAAAGTGATGAGTAATACATGTGGAGCTACATATATATATATATTCTGCAATTTGCATGAGTTAAAGTTAAATACAATACACAGAATCCACATGCATGCAGCTCCCTACATCACTGCAATATTGGACTGTATTTGTTGGATTCTAACGAACACAAATCTGTGAAAAGTAGTGCAAAATTTGTCTGAAATTAATGGTGCTAGCTGGGATATTATACAATCTGTTTTTCTTGGAGAACCAATGGGCATAGTGACCTTTGAAGGAGAGGTAAAGGCAATCGCTGGGTACGTAGTTTTGTAGACTTGTAAAAAAAAAAATTGTTTGTTATTTTTATGTATAAGAACTTTTTTACTCATGTTCATATTTTTTTTAATAAACGGGAGATTAGAATAGATGTTGGAACGTTCGAAATAACTGATCTCATTCGGGTGGTGAGAAACCACCTTAGAATATTTTTTGCAGTCGCGACGACTGATTTATATATGCTTGACAACTTAGAGAAATTGAGGATTAACGATTTGAGAAGCATTGAGTTGGCTCAAGAGTATATATATTATAATAATCATTGAGTTCAACGCGTTGCCAATCATATTTGCATTTAAGAGTTCGTCATTGTTAGGCGATAGCTGCTGCGCAAGTTATTTTAAGTGATTGCTTTGAGTTATGTAATGAGTTTTTTTTTTTTTTTTTTTTTTTTTTTTTTTTTTTTTTTTGAGTAGCTCATACTCAAACTATGTATATTTTTGGAGTTAATTGTACAATGTTGTGATCCTTATAAACCACTTACGTATATTTCAGTTATTTTAATTGGTGATATTATACAAAGTTATCAGGATTTAAAAAAAAAAAATCGACAATTATCTTATAAAGTATGAGGCAGCATCTTATATTTCTTTCAAACAAAACAAAAAAAAAAAAAAGAAAAAAGAAAAAGAGATAGTTGGGTTAAATTTTGTTCTGGCCGTTTATCACACGGTCGACATGTAATGTCATTTCAGTAAAGTCTGACATGGCAAAATATTATTGGTTACCGGTTGAGCATTAATCGAGCAGTAGTCAAAATAATTACACGTAATCAACGCTGAAATTGAAAGATAGGCGACTCGGAGAACCGAGTCAAGAATTCGGTGCAGCACATCTCTTCTCTTTCTGAGGATTGCTCTTACAGAGAAGAAGACGAAGAAGCAGCAGATCAGAGGAAGAATTGTTGTGGGCTTTAGAGAAAGAAGAGAGATTTAGGGTTCGGACGAAATGGATCAGATACTGAACAAGGTCGGATCCTATTGGTTCAGCCGGAAAGCCAACAAAGAGCTCGGTTCCGTCGGTGATGACATTAACGTAACTCTCTCTCTCTCTCTCTCTATTTTCTGTACTATTATCCTCTTTGATCCGATGTCAATTCGTTTCTTTATCGTAGGTTTAGTTCATGAAATTTAGGGTTTATGTTCTTAGAAGCTCAATTGTGTGAATTATAGGGCTTTAATTCTTTAGGGTAGAGAGTTAATGAATCAAATTTGGTCCTTGTGTAATTGGTAAATAGTTGTGGCAGTTGCGATGAAATTTGCTTGCAACTAATCAAATTTGTGCCTTTTGCTTGTTCCCTTTTGGGTTACTGAAATTGTTGGGCATTTTCTTATCATAATGGAACTTGGTTAGGCTTTTGTGTCAGTTTAGCTGTTTTGTCGCGATCTTGTATGACAGACATGCCAATAGGTTGTAATTGTTTAATATTGCTATGTTGAGTTATTGGATCAATCATCATAGACTATAATGTTTAGTTAAGAGGGTGCCATTTGTATGCAATTGAATTGCTCGAGATCGTTCTCATTTGAAGTCATATTTTAGACACAATGAGCTCAATTTATTTTCGTTAGAGACTACCCAATTTTCATTTAAGTATATTTATTTATTATCTTTGAAGTGTATAGAAAGTTGTGAGTTACTTGGTATATGTAAATTTCATACTAACTAACTCTCAACCTTGTATGTAGTCCATCTCATCCAGTATTGAAGGAGGAACCAAATGGCTGGTCAACAAAATCAAAGGTTTGATATCCTTCTGCATCCCTCTGTTCTGCTCATTCCACCTTAATAAAGTACGATAATTTTTTGAATGTCAATATTCTATTATGTCCATGGTTCAAGATAATACTTTGTCGTTTTTCCACAAAATTCATGATTCATTTGTGACCTGAAGGCTATAAGATGCAAATGCCAGAAATTACAGCAGTTAGTCGAGATTAATGTCAGAGAAATTAGCATATGCATTAGATTAATAGTAGTACTATTTGTGCATTCCACATATATAATCAACAGAAGATGAATTTGACAATATAGAAATGATATTTTTTTCTACCTAGTATAGAATGAAATGTTTTTGTAAAGTACCACTATGATTTATATTTGACATTTGGCCATAGGACAATCACAAAGGAAATAAAAATAGCTTTATCATAGCCTCAGTGAAATCTGACACAGCGTGTTCTGATAATGGTTAGCCATGAGTCCATGATGCATTGGTAGCATGGGGAAACATATCTGTTGCACTACTCATTTTTCCATTCTTAAATAGAAAACCAATCAACTACTTGAAACAGAGCAAAACTGTGAATGAGTTTGGTAGAGCTGATGGTATGAAGACAGAGCGTGCTCTGATAATGGTTGGCCATGAGTCCATGATGCATTGGTAGCACGGGGAAACATATCTGTTACACTACTCATTTTGAGCGCTTTTTTCACAATGAGATCTTCTCCAATTTTGAAACTGTGAACTTCATTGGTGTGTCAATATTTATTTGATGTTACATTGAGGTGTTTGGGGTTTATTATTTAATGTGATATGTTAGGGCATTTGCTTATGCAATCACATGTGTTTGTGTTTCCATTTGTGGGTATGAGTTGTAAAGTAACTCCATTGATCTGCAGGGAAAATGCAAAAACCTCTGCCCGAATTATTGAAGGATTATGACATTGCAATTGGAATCTTCCCTCGTGATGCTACCAACTACGAGTTCAATGAAGAGACAGGGAAGCTTACTGTCTTCATACCATCAATTTGTGATGTAGGCTACAAGGACTCGTCAGTCTTGCGGTTTTCCACCACCATAACCGGATATCTGGAAAAAGGAAAGCTAGTTGATATCGAGGGCATGAAGACCAAGGTTCTCATTTGGGTAAAGGTGACCTCAATATCCACTGATGGACCAAAACTCCATGTTATGGCTGGGATGAAAAAATCTAGGAGCAGAGAGGCCTATGAGGTCCTTAGAGATGGAATACCAGTAGACAAGTTTTAAATGTGGTGTGCTTTGTAGTCATGTATTTAATATTTATAGGCACTGCTTTTTGTTGAATTTCATACTTCTTCTATCCATGATTACTGTAACAACTAACAAGATGGAGCTACAATTATATTGTTTCCATTTGATGTTGTTGGATAATATCTGGTCTGCATGATTCTCTGTGAGCTTGTTCAACACAAAAACAAATCATGAAATAGTGAAGATGGCAATGGGAAAATACAAATTTAAAACAATAATGCACCAGCCGGGAATCGAACCCGGGTCTGTACCGTGGCAGGGTACTATTCTACCACTAGACCACTGGTGCTGTTGATATCTTAGTTAACTTTTGTTTTTTTTTATTTAAATGTGCTCTTTTCCCAGGAATCCTAATTTTCTTCACTACAAAACACCAATAAGCTTGAGAGTTAGAGAAAGGGAGCTAGAACCAAAAAAGAAAGTGAGACATTTATCATCTAACTACTCAAATACCATTTCCAATGTGACCTACCCAATAACCAAAACCAGTAAGAGCAACAACAGCCAGGATTTATAGAAAATGATGACAGCATTTTATTCAATTTTCCAACCATTGCAGATACATACAATATGAGATGAACTCATTCATTACCATTGAGTTTTTGAAAGAAGGTTTTTGAAGCTTCATAAGTAGACCAGCATATGGCTGCAGCTGGGGCATGGAACAGCATTCTCGGTACCCATCCTCTCATCAGACCGCGGTATCCATCCTTTTTCACTACCATCTGGATGACATTCCCAATTGAATCACTAGGAAATCTATCACAACCACATACACCCTGCATTCCAACCAAAACAAATCACAACAAGCAAAAAAGTTCAAGCCAGCACCTTCAGCAGCTTGCACAGTACGTAGTAAGCCGAATACAAGTACTGACATATTTTGTACCAGCAGCCGAATACAATCAAAACCGGTATGATTGCAGTGTGCAGATCAAATGGTATGTATCTATGTTGTTGTGGTGCATGGACACTCAATTTAACAAAATCATATCTAATTCAATGGGGTTAACTAGCTAGGCAGTCCATGGAGCGTTTGTGATAGATGTCTAGTGTGGCCATTTCGGCTCTGATTTCAAGTGATTGTAAGTCCAGCCTACTCTATTTTCATTTGAATTCAGCCTGATCTATTGTTTAAAAGAAGACACAAGATATCATTTCAACTGAAACTATATCAACCCTTCTCAGACTCACACTGCCATTTATCTTCATTGTACTGTGTGCCACCAAACCAACTAGGCAAATTAACATCCTGTTTTCTAGTGATGGCATCAATGGTTTCTATAAGACTTGTATACATCTTGTTTTCTACAACTTTGTCTAATCAAGTGATACCAAAGTTCACGTCTTTACTTAAAAGTGGAACCACAAGTAACTGATCAATGATAATAGAAAACTAGAGAAGCAATTAGCATGAATTCAAATCAAATTAAAGCTCCAATTTTTATTACCTGGCACTGTAGCTGGGTTTTAACAACATCAAGTGGTGTTGTCACAGCAGCAGCCAGAGCTCCGGCCACGGCTCCGGCAGTGGCATGAACCACCAAGTTCTCGTCGCTTGCGCTCTCTGGCGACACCTCCATCAACCCCCTCTTCGCGGCCTCATAGGTGGCAAAATGAACCGCCGTGAACGGCGCATTCATCACAATCGTAGTCCGGTACGAGGCGTAGAAAGCTCCAACTCCTTCCTCAACCAGCACTCTCCGAACACAGTCCCCAACCCCCTTATAGGGACTGCTCTTTAGCTGCAACCTCTGCTTCACCACATCCATGGGCGTAATCACGGCGTCGCTCGCCACAGTCGCGCAAATCCCTGCCGCTGCGTGGGCCGCCGAGTTATTCGGATTTCCGCCGGAAAACCTCTCTTTGCACCACTCGTAAATCGAGAAATAAACCGCGTGCGCGGGTCCGGCGCCGAGACCCATAGCGCCGATTCCGCGGTAGAGCCCCGCCGCGCCCTCGAGCTTGAGAATTGACCCAAAAGCTTGCCGGACGCCGATCGGCAGAACCGAGCAAGACCCACCAAGGGCTTGCATGCGGGTCTTGAGGGTATCGACCGGGAACATGGCCATGTGCTCGACGGAGCCGGCGATCGAGCCGGCAACCATGAATTGCCAGAACTCAAGACCGTCGTGGGTCGGCGGAGATACAGAGATATCTACGCTCCGGAACTGCGGAGAAGCGTCTGTGTCCATGGCGGCGAGCGGTGGCTATGGCGGAGTGGAAATGGGGAGGAGGTGAATATATGTAATAGGGAATTGGAAATCGCTTTCGGGTGGAATAGAATTGGGTTGTCTCCATACACTAAATCAGAATAATAATTTTTGGAGGGACAGAGACTGAAAGCTTTTTATGAATATCAGAAAGGAATCAAAATGGGAAAGATAGGAGCTTTCATTATATTGAAATGTGAAGCATTTTCATCATCTTCAAGTGATATAGTTGTAAACAAGTGCACACTTCCAAATCCCAACCCATACTATAATTTGATGTTTCATTTTGGTTTTGTCTGATTTTAATTGGATAATAATAGTAGTACTCGTGTTTACCTTGAGTCGATTCCAAGTGGCTTTTGTGTTTGTGGTGAGATTTGAATCTCTCACTTGTTAACGGCTAAATTGTTGCATATGTACCAATTTAGTTTTAGAAAATGTCTATTTTCATTTATAAAGATTTATGCTTTAAGTATAGTAAGGTGTACTGTACATACTCATCATTATTGAACTTTTGAGATAAAATGCTGCTTTATTCTTAGTACTAATTTTCATTGAAATGGATAATATTTGTGGGGGAAAATATGCTTTTCAAGAGAGACAAAATCTAAGGAATAACAAAAGAAAAGAAAACAATCCAACAAAAGAAAAGAGAGATTCATATCCAAGTAATGTTAATTTCCAGACCATTTTCTATCTTTTTGGACCGTCTAAAATGATATTTTTATTTTCGGCAATAATATTACTTTCCAGCAATTTTTGGCCTTAACATGGATCATGCATTGCTTTCATTATATTCAGTAAAGACATATGGAGTGTGCAAATTTAACACGTAGCTAATAAAGTACAAATGTTCTTGTCAGCCATCAAATTCAAACTCCAAGAGAAACACACAGAAGCCATAACAGTGAAGATGCAGGGAATAATACGATTCTTCATCAATCTTTCAGTGAACTAGTGAAGATGCAGCATCTTCATCTTCATGAAAAGACAACATACAATCTCAAAAACTTCATAAACAAGCTTTCAATTTACGAGGGAATAAGCTAGTCCACTTACTGTAGGACAAATGGTAGAGAGACCAGACCGTGTGCTATCCACAAGCTTTGTTCAGAAGAGTACATGTACATCTGCATCTGCAAGAGTCTTTGCTATGATGGGTTTCACTTACTGTCCCAATTTAGCCTTTCAATTCAATGCCAAAGAAAATAATATCCAAGTGAAGTCAAGGTTTATATGTGTGGTTATGGCAGTGTGGAATCCACAAGCCTCACTGGAGCTACGTATTGATGTATAGCTGAAACGGAGCTAAGTATTTTGACTAGGAGCTTCCTCGTCCTGACATGAAACCAAGGGTCCCCCACCTAGCTTGCACCATCATGGAATATCCGACAAATTAAAGCAAAATTGTGATCGTCTCATGCTAGTGGGTATATTCCTTGCGTAACTGTTTATAGTCTTCCTGCTAGCTAGTGACGGGAGAAGCCGCATCTGCTTCACCTTTTTTCCTTCCAGGCCGGGTGATCAGGTCAAGCCGCTTTCCTGCATTTTAAACCTATGCCATTAGTAATAGACAATCACCATTATGTAACAAAATATCTACTTGCATTCAGATGGCACATTATTGGGAAAAAGTGTTTTCCTTATTTGCCTCAGCTTCAGAGAGCTTGACATAGACCATACATATAGATATAAAGCAGTTCAATCCGGATTGTCCTTCCAGCACAAGAGAGTAGAAAAGCTATATGTTCACAGGAACAAAAACGGATTATAGCTCAGCGAAGACAGAACCAATCAATCTAATCATTCTAGACACCAATCAAAAACACCTAATAGAGTGACAAGAAAAGTTCTACACAGCTACCAAAGCCACATTAATACCTTGATCTCATCATATTAATTGAACAGTTCAAGACCATGTTGTCTAACATGAATTTTTTTGCTGAAAAGGGGAATGCATAGGTGTGCTGGAATAGAAAATAGAACTACAGTAGCGAAGACCCATCCTTAATGGCAAGAAGTCAAGAACCATAACTGAACATATCAGACGGAGAAAAAAAAAACAGAGACGATCTATGCTTATCATGCACCCATTTAGTGACCGGAAACTCTGGTCTGGCTTTAAATGTGACAAACAGGACAAGAAGTCCCTTAATAATAGACAAAAGGTTAAAGATCCGAAGAGCCTAATTGGCAACAGAATACTTTGTGACTTGACTTAGCTTAAGCATCTCTCAGGTATGAAATATGCAAACTAAAAGAAAGAAGCACCGAGTAACTGCCACGAAAATTATAGCAACAACAGAACTTGAAGGTAGATTTAGTGGACAAGAAAGGAAAATGGTTAATACGAGGTAAGAAGAGATTTGCATAATTTTAGTATAATATCCAATCTGGTTGAGTTAAATTTAATGTCAGACTGAGGTGTGTATTGTGTTTATGCAAAGCATGTAGATACATTAAGTTGTCAAGCATGAACAATTGTGTAGGCATATTTTTCTTATATATTGAGTGCATGAGCATATCCCCAGCATAATATGCAAGTAACATGAACAGGAATAAGTAGATGAAGATGAACTTTGAGACACAGCTAGGTGCTGAAAGATGAGATTGAGATCGAAATTCTAGAAGACATAATACACTTGTTGAACCATTTCTCTCTTAGAACTTGCTGCTTAGGATGGAAAAGAGAATAGTTCCAGTATATACAACAGATACAACAATACAGTAACAATTCATCGTTTAAACTGCGTGCCATCACCAACGATTCTGGAGTGGACAAGAGTGTAGTTTGTTTTCTAAGATCCTTCAGAAACAGAATCTTCTCATAAATCATTAAACCACCTCCTTTCAAGTTTCAACTTCAAGTTAGCCAACTTGGCTCTAATTATCTATTTCTTCGGAACATAATTACATATGTAATAATGGACTAGGAATGATTGCTGGATATGTAACAAATGAAGATCAATACCCAAAATCCAAAGTTCTTTTTCCGTATCACAAAACATGAAAAGTTGAGTGCTTTTGAACAATATAAGATCCCAAAGTTCCATTCAATAACTTTTTGAAGAATCCAAAATACCATGCCTTTTAAGATGTATTACACCAAACTAAAAATAGAAGCACCTAACTTTACATGGTATAAAAAACATAGCTTGGCCATAAGTTTTTTTACAGATAATAATAATACCTCAACTTCTTAAATGCCATTCTCGCAAAATCACTCCACAAAATTCTCTTTTTCTTCAACATCCACAGAGAATCAACCCATTAATTTACAGTTTACCATTACCACCAAATTAACAAAAGATTTCAGCTTTTTGCAGCTCACAATCAGAGAACATAACCCAATTTAGAACAACCTGCTAAAAAGCTACAATCGAAGAATACAAAAATGCTTACCGAGCTGCCTTCGTCCACTTTCTGGAACATCAAAATCAAAATGGTCGTTACAGAGCCATTTTTATCCTTCACAAGATCAGTAAAAGAAATTTAAACAGAAAAACCTTTAACATCAAGTGTTCGATCTCAAAGATTATGGCGGCTTCGAGATGAAGTGCGAAATGTTCTACGTCTCTTCTCTAACCGCTTAAACGCAGCGTTTCAGTTCAAACCCAGAATTGTAGTGAGAAAGGAACCCATGGCTGAAATTTTGGCCCACGTAACGATCTAGTCCTCGCTACCAGACAAAACAGTTGATACACAACATTTTCTCTTCCATACCCGTGAGAGTGTCACAAACTGCATACTCGCCCACAACTACATTAAGATCAAAACAATTCAGGCTCGTTTGGTTAAAACTGAGCGAGTACACAAAAACTCATACGCGCACGAATGGTTGGAATAGTCCAGTCTATTTTTAGAGTTTATGGATAGCTACACGTGGAGGGATATTTTTCAAAATTCCACAAGCATTCTGGATAGACCACGAGCTCGCCACACGCCCCTTACACGTGGACAACAAGATGACCGTCCAATAGCGATCTCATCCAACGGTCCAAATGAAGCCCCTGCCATCTGTAACTCCAATCCGTCTTTATATATCGTCTCAACCACTCTGTTTCTACCATCCCTCGTCTTCCTCCTCTGCTCTGCTCTGTTTTTTCTCTGTTTCTTGTGAAAAAATGATTCTCAAAACTGTTTCGGCTTTTCCTCAGAATCACGCCATGCAAGGAGAGGCTCTAAAACCCTTCTTGTGTGTCCCTTCTGTGTCGGTTATGCCGAGAAAACGGAGTGCTGGGATTGTGATTTCTGCGTCGAAAGGGTCAGATAATGTTTCTCTTGCAGAGATGGTGGTGTTTAATCCTTTTGAAGAGCTCAAGAAAGACTACCTTGCGATTCCGGTGGCTCCTCAGACGTCAATGGCTCGCCAAAAATATGAGGACGAATGTGAAACTGCAATCAATGAACAGATTAAGTGGGTGATTCTTCTTCTTCCTCTTCACTTTGTTGGGTTTTGTTTATATCCATTTCTTTTTGTTAATTTCTTGAAATACAGATGTAGATGTTGCATATCAATATTCTTGTTTTATCAAAGATGTCTTCTAATTGTGTTTTGTTTTGTGACCCATTGTTATGATCAAGAACTTATTCATTTTTTTCCTACATAACTGTCATTTGTTTTGCAGTGTTGAATATAATGTTTCTTATATCTACCATGCCTTGTTTGCGTACTTCGATAGGGACAATGTTGCTCTCAAGGGCCTTGCCAAGTAACCCTCACAACCCTTTAAATTCCTAATTCTTATAGATCTTTTTGTGTTTCTTATAATAGCCTTTTGAGTTGGCATATATATGGTGCAGATTTTTCAAGGAATCCAGTGAAGAAGAAAGAGAACATGCTGAAAAGTTGATGGAGTATCAGGTAATCCAAGAACTTTATTGATCCTCTCCAATTTGTTACCATTTCTGATCTGTTTTCTTGTTTCTTCAATTGGGATAATTAGTTAAATTAACACCATTTATGCTGTTTCATTGTTAGAACAAACGTGGAGGGAAGGTGAAACTTTACTCTATCCTGATGCCTCACTCGGAGTTTGATAATGCAGAGAAAGGAGATGCATTATATGGTATTTCCTTTAGACCTTCTCCAACATTTCCTGTGTTGGTTTGTGAATGCATTTTCGTATCAGCGTCGTTGTAGCTTATTATGAATGGACTTTTGCCTGCCATGTTGATCATGAGCGTGCCACTTTATTCAATCCAATATTGCTTGGTAAACCATTTAACATTCTGCAATTCGGGCTACAGTCGAAATGCAATGTTGTGAAAGATTGTCACTTTTATGCTAAATGCAGTCTGGTCTATTCATGGATATTAGTTCAAAGAGGTTATGTTCTACATGTAGCCTAATTTTTCTTCTGCAAACCATGGTGTGTGTGTGTTGAGGTCTGAGGTGCATCTGCAAATTATATATGGTGTTGTTGTAGCCTCTAGTTTTTGTGAGTTCCCTAGCATCTATGCTTCTGTTTCAGACAGCATTTTGAGTAATTACTTAACTTTGAATATGTGATTCAGCTATGGAGCTTGCACTGTCTTTGGAGAAGTTAACAAACGAGAAACTTCTGAAGTTGCATAGTGTAATACATCTTTTCCCTGTCTTGTTTCTGTCTCTTCCCTAGAAATTATGGAGGTTCTGGTCTAAATATTGTGAGACCTTTGCTTGTTGATGAGCAGGTTGCTGACAAAAACAATGATCCACAGTTGGCAGACTTTATCGAAAGCGAGTTTCTAAACGAGCAGGTGAGCTCAGAGTTCATGGTTTATGTTATTCTATGTGTACATTGTCTTAGATTTTTCAGTGCCAGAAAACCAAACTGAAAATCCTACTTTTGTATTGTTTTATTCTCATAGTTTCTCAACCAATTAATAGCTAATAGTGAGAGTCTAAAAGGCAATATTTTACCAGTTTCACTTGTATGTCTGACTAATTCATGGTTTTGAACAGGTTGAAGCCATTAAGAAGATAGCAGAATATGTTGCTCAACTGCGGATGGTTGGAAAGGGACATGGTACGGAACATATTCCACAAAGTCACCTCCTTGCAGTTTCTTTGTTTTGTTCTCTTTCATGCTTGCTTTGTTTAACTTCTGGGTTTTAACAAGAGTTGTTTGGCTTTTCTGCAGGTGTGTGGCACTTTGATCAGATGCTTCTTGAAGATGGTGCTGTGTGATGAAGCTATGGGAGTTGTATTTCTGTTTGTTCTGTTATATTGTAGTGTACTGTTTAGCTGAAGGTGTGTTAGGAGCTTGAGTTGACTGAAGATCAAAATAAAACTAGCTAGATTGATGAGCTAGCTTGAAATTTGTTTAGCAGTGCTTAATCGAAGGGGTTGCATGAATTTGTAGTCAGCAATATCAAAACAAAACTACTGTAAGAGATGTATTTCCAATATTTCTTTGAAGAAATAACAAATCTATAGTTGGCATAAACCAGAATCTCTGTACATGGCAATGGATTCACTCATTTACTGAAAGTGGAAACACAGTACAAAAGGATTCAATAAACTTCAGTGACATTCTTTTTTTTTTTATCAATGTTCATAAGGTAGTATGTATGTGGCTCTTTGAGGTTGGTCTAAAGCAGAATGTCCAGTAAGAAGCAACCTTGTTTCTACTTCTGGTGTTGCAGACATTTGGAGAATGGGAATTAGAAGAGTGAATCATCTCCCACATGACTCGTATATCAGAATACTCGCCGCAAGTCTCCATGTCCTTGTAAAGATTCACTAGCCCTTGCCTTTTCCCTGATAATCAGTACAAACATGTGAATATGAATTTGATTTTCAAGAATGTCAACGCAATGATCTCACCTCTACTGCTGAGCCTGAAGTGCGAGGCGACCTTGACAAGTATACACTTTCCCGGAAAAAGAATTCTCCTCTTGAAGCTGCATAGCCAAGGCTTCCACCTCTCCATCTTGCACATGGTCTATCCTTTGCCTCTTCTTGCATTTATATTTCCATTTCACCAGTTAACAAATGCTTTGGAAGCAAAACAACAAGAACACCAGACAAAACACAAACCAACACAAACCAAGACAGAGAGAGCCTGATGTGTTCAACTAATCTTTTACTATATTAGCCCTTTAACAGTGACAGTTAGGAACCGTAATTAGCATTAGTTTCTTGATGTTAACCAAGCAACTTCATGTCAACGACGAAAAGGTAAAGAAAATGTTATTGGTTAATATCATAAGGAGTGATTGGTCTTTTGGGAAGAGGAAGTGATTAGAGTGATGAAAGAGATGACAGTACTAGTCACTACTAACAAATATATGATAAGTGCTTGGGAGGGAATTGAATAAGCAAGTTCCTTTGGACTGTGGTTTTGTTACTTATCTCTTGAGCCAAAGATTCTCTCAAATGTATTGTATACATGGGAGGGTGTGATGGGGCCCTGGTCAAACGGTTGGTTGGTTTTTTCTGAGTTTCTTTGTGTTTGTGTGTGTAATCAATGTAAAAATCTAAGCTTAGCGGCACAAGATGAAGCAATAATGGGAAGACTTTATAAAAAATCTCATAATATAACCATCCACCAATGTGATGGACACACAATTGTATCTACCAATAGTGACAACTACATGTGCTCTTCAACCATTTCTCCTTTTTTTCATGACTTCTTACCAACTCAGCACTCTTCTACCCAACCAATGAACCTTATATGACATTTTTGGAGGAACCTGAGAGTAGTTTTGTGCGTGTAACTTTGCGCTGGGGAGTCCGAGAGAACTTGGGTACGCAAAGCAGTGAAGTCAAGTGTGTTATCCCGAGAACTAAATATACCTAAGATAACTTGGCAATACGGTGGAAATTCTATGCATAACATATCATTGAAAGATCTCTAATGAGTAATGACTATTTTAGTAACATCTCAACAAATTCGAAAAACAACGTTATAATGAAATCTATGCAGCTGCCAGAGCAGCAGTCTGCTTTCTGGCCTCCTCAATGATGGACAACTTGATACCCTTACCCTTGGGAAGGGATATCCAGGGCTAGGGCTGAGAAAACCAAACCGAAAAACCGAACCGAACCGCCCGAACCGAACCGAACCGAAACCGAAACCGAAGAAGACTCGGTCGGATGCGGTTTTAATTTTGTCAAAACCGATTATATGCGGTCGGCTTACGGTTTTGAATTTTGAAAACCGACAATAACCGAACCGACCGCATATTAGGGGTACATGTGTAATTTTATATATATGATATATATACACAACTATAAACCCTAAGGAGCCTCACTCTCACTCACCTCTTCTGACCTAGCCTCTCTCACACCGACCTCTCATCTTCTCCAACCTTTCCTCTTCTCTACAAACCATACATCAATGATCAATCAATGAGTCTCCTTTGTATTTCCCAAAATTTCCCAACGTTCGTACGTATTTAATATTTTGTTCTTATTAATAGATGATCATCTCGTTCCCAATTTCACAACTCACAACCCCAAAAATCCCAAATCTTAATTCCCGTTCCTTGTTCCTTAATTTGTAAACACTCTATTCTTCGAAAACCCCCAATTTTGTTCTTGTTGTTCAGTTCTTCGAGTTCGATCAATTCATCACCTCATCCGATCTGTCGATCCTGGTATTCTCATCTGCATGCACTATGTATTAACCGATCTGTCATCATAGGTAACATTTCTTAACTTTTAGCCTTTTGATTTCTTAAGTAAATTGTTGTATTTCAATAATTTCATTTGTATTTAGCAATTAAGGGTTTCAGTATTGATATTTGCTTTGACTTCATGCTTTGTGTTTCAGTATTGATTTCTGCTTTGATGTTGGTTGTGATTTAGCAATCTGTTCTATCTACTTGAATATTGAGAATTGTATGTTTGTTCTCATTCTTATTCAATTGTATTCTTAATTTCAGTTTCAATACTCAAGTTCAAGTACTCAATGCGGCTTGAGAATCCGAGAAGTGAAGTGGGAACTGGAAGTGGAATTATGGAAATATTTCTTTTGTAATAGACTAATAGTGATTAGTGGTTGATTGAGTTGTATCTTTTAATTTTTGTAATATTAATATGCATTTCAGATTGTCAGTTTTAAAAAATTTAACTATAGATGTGGATATTTGGCCCTTAAAAATATTGGCCCCAACTGGGCCTTCACTACAATTATAGAATTTTATTACAGTTGGCCTATTATTTTTAACCGACACAAAAACCGACACCGAACCGACAAAAAACCGAACCGAAACCGCACCGAACGACGGTCACGGTTCCAGATATTGGTAAACCGACTACAGTCGGTCGGTGCAAAGAAACCATCAAATCAGTCGGTGCACCGACCGTGCTTAGCCCTATCCAGGGCTTTGATCCTAAATGTGTCGAATTTGTGTTGTCGTGAAACACGCGAACATACACGAACATGACACGTTTTGTGATGATATCTCATCAATTACTTGAAGAAAAAAATGAAATTATAGAGCACTTTTTTTTTTCTTCTAAACTATGAGGTTCCTGAGCAGATCCGTAAACTCGCGATTGGCTGAAACTACCTCTGAACAGTTGACCAACGCGCTTGGTAGTATATTTAGGGCACCTCCAGTGCAAGACGCTAAGTGGGAGCTAAGAAGGCGCTAGCTGACACCATACCATGTTGATTTATTTCATTTTAATGTCTTGGTTTTATTTGAAGTTCTCATGAGATTCAATTCTTAGTGTCTTCAAAACGTAATATACATTTTGGTTACTTGAAACCCTTGCTAATATGTTCTGGTAATCAATGAGCTAGCCTTACACTACTTGTGTTTTCTTCCAGGTACATTCTTGTTGATTTGTGTGTGTGATTTGCCATTTGTGCCTCTCATGTTCGTCACGATGCGTCGCGGCTTCCAGCAATACATTGCTAGATAAGAGACTAGAATTTGCTGTGAATCATAACATCAGCAGAGAGAAGATGGTAAGGAGACTATTTGTTTTTGACAGATATCATGTATATTTTGGTGAAGTTTATGGAAAAATGGCAGCTCACCGGAAAAAGTACGAAGACTGCGGTTACCAGATGCCGGAATAGTGGTTTGCAGTATTGAGCATGGGGCTTCCCCATGGGCATTTGTACGCAAGTATTGTAGCGAGTTAAGTGTAATCGGACATTGGTCACCAAGATGCTTGGAAGCGTTCTTGGAGCAAAATGGTGAGCTCCAGGAAGACAATACGATGAACTCACTACTTTCAGCTGAAGATTACATGGAACCCAAGGTGCTTGACTGAAACTGCAACTTCATTTTATGTATCATCTAGTTGATAAATTGTTTATCAATTTAAGGACATAAATATTCTCACAATTTGCTTCTATCTACCTGCGTTTAAAAACTGGGAAATCGCACAACGTCGTTTTGTACTTTTAGCTGCAGTTATTACCTGCGATTAAAAACTGCAATAATAGTATTTATTAACTGCGGTTATAAACTGCAATAGTTTGACAGCATTACCAATTCCTAACTACAACTTAAAAACTAAACGGGCCTTCTCAAAACTTGGACCTTTGTGTTTAATCAACCATTTTATACTTTTTTTATTTGTCCACGATTTAAAAAATTTGGGGCCCAAATAAAAGTTTTGGCACAGGGGCCCCAAAATTCTTAAGACGACCATGATTACTATATTTTTGTGTAGGGATAATCACTTTTT
>JAYMTH010000900.1:0-17202 GCA_036897465.1 Pelargonium australe | reverse complement strand
ATGATGTTAAGTTTGATTTTTTCAGTTGTTTTAAAGTTTAGTTGTGTTGTTATGCGGATCTGATCCGCAAAGAGTGAAGGAAATGTGGGCTTCTTCCGTGGTAGAATCAGATTGCGGGGTCGTCTTGGTTTTATCGTCTGATTCAGTTTGAGGAGAAAGTTCGGCTTAGTTCGGCATTGGTTAGACATGTTGGGAGGAAGGCTTGCCTAGTGCCCTCGGCTTGGTAGACTGGGTAACACCCAAGTTCAAAGAGGTTTTACTCGTTTTGACCCGATTAGGATCTGGTGTCCTAGGACGGTTTCCATTATGGTTGTTTTAGCATCGTTGCTCTATTGTTTTTTTTTAATTGTAGTATGTTGTTTTGTTGGTTTCCTTTTTGTTTCTATTTAGTTTGGTTTATTTTGTCATCTCATAGTGTATCGTTGTTAGTCTTCATGTAATAAAATTTCTTATTTCCGATAAAAAAATTTGTTGCAAACAAATCTTGGGAATGAATATTTATGGACTAAATCATAATGAATATTTGTTTGGTTATCCCTAATAATGTAATTAACATTTTTCGTTCTCTGACTTCTTTTTTGAAGCATTTTCGTTCTCTGACTTTAATTTTAACATTCACCCATATTCTACTTCCTTTTCAGTTTTCACCATATGAACTCTAATTAATTTCCCTGCCTACACACTCTACTCCAGAGCCGAGGAAGAACAGAGAATCGACTCCGACAAGAAGAGGAAAGCTAAAACTGCCGTCTGATTCTCAGTCTTCAATCTGGGTATGTACTATAATTTTCCATCTCTGTCTCTTTTGTTTCAAGTTTTGTCCTTTTCGCACTTCAATTTTTGAATTGCTTCCTCCAAAATGCTGTCTTTGGTACCAATTCCTTTACATGATCTGATTCTTCTTCAACTGGGCTTGTTCTCTTCAGTACCAAACTCGTATTGATACAATAGAAACTTGTGATTAATAGAGATTTCACTGAACACTCTTGCTTGATTGCTTAGAAAATTGAGGAAAACTTATCAAAATTATGTTTTGGGTTTATTTGGTCAAACTTAAGGTATAAATGACTACTTTGGGTTCAGTTCTTTTGTGAAATCTGTATTCATTATCTTTTATTTTTCTTATATAATTTTTTAAATTTTCTGTATTTGATTAGAGATGAGGATGAATCATGAGTTGCCTCCAATTTTCTATTTTATGTGGAATTTAGAAGGGTTATGAATATGGAATGTGCTGTGGGCCTCAATTGCTATAAGCTCTTTTGATTGTTTATTATTTGTTATGCAATCTTTCATTGGTTGAATGCTGCAGATGGGTGATGTATTCATTCCGGATTACACTGATCTTCCGCAAAGTATTATTGAAAGCATACTCACAAGATTGCCAATAAGAGATGCTGTAAGGACGAGCATCTTGTCGAGTAGATGGAGATACAAATGGGCTACACTCACGGAGCTTGTATTTGATGAGACTTGTGTTAGTGTATCTAATGATCGAGCTCTTGTGGAGAAGAGCCTAGTAAAATTTATCACTCGGGCTCTTTTTCTTCACCAAGGACCAATTCACAAGTTCCAGCTTACTACTTCGACCTTGGAAGGTTGTGCAGATTTAGATCAGTGGTTGCTTTTCCTTTCAAGGAAAGAAATTAAGGAGTTAATTCTTGAACTAGGAGAAGGCGAGTGGTTTAGGGTGCCTTCATGTCTTTTTAATTTTAAAAAGTTGACCCGTTTGGAGCTATTTCGTTGTGAACTGGATCCACCTACTAATTTTAGAGGCTTTTCGTGTTTGAAGACCCTCAACCTTCATCAAGTTTTGGTAGCCCCTGATGCTATTGAGAGTCTTATATCTGGATGTCCTCTTCTTGAGAGTCTAGCATTGTCGTACTTTGATAGTCTTGTTCTTAATATCCGTGCCCCGAATCTTAAGTACTTATGTCTAGAAGGTGAGTTTAGAGATATTTGCCTTGCAAATACTCCACTTTTGATTGGTATTTCTGTAGCTATGTATATGACTGAGGACATTCCTGAGCACTTTGAGCAAAGTTCAAGTTGCAATTTTATCAAGTTTCTTGGTGGTGTTCCCTTGCTTGAGAGGCTCATCGGTCATATCTACTTCACAAAGGTAACATCATATTATAGTTCTATTCATTTTATGATGTTTTAGTTTATTCAAATGACTTTTTGAGGGAATGAGTGACTGTGTTTTGACCAGATAGGTACTTGTGCTGATTGTAACTTCGCACATAGCAAAGCTTTTGTCTTACTTTTTTGTCTTATGAATGAAGTACTTAAGCCTAGGTATCCACCAAGAACTTTCAATTACGTTCAGCCATTTAAGGATTGTTGAATTGAATCAAGTAAGTTTTGAAGATGTGAAAGAGATTGTTGTTGTTCTTCGCTTGATTGCCAACTGTCCTAATTTAGAGGAGCTGCAAATATCAGTAAGTTACCTTAAACACATTTAAGTTCTTATATTGTTTGTCATTATGAACATTTAGTTGTTGTGTTGCGTATATCATCTTATGTTCACATATTGAAGATCAATTTGCAAATACATTTTCTACTCATTGTCTCTATAGGGTACCTCGAACACATCGCCTGCCGTAGAATCTCCTGATCTGGATTTTTGGGTCAAAGAGCTCCCCTCAGATTGCACATTCAAAAAACTAAAAACTGTGAAGATGACAGATTTGTTTGGGGTGCCGCATGAGATGGAACTTATCAAATTTTTGCTTGCAAGTTCGCCGGTGCTTGAGACGATGAGTATTGCATCTAGCTCATACGTTACAGAGAAAAGACTGAATATGTTGATTGCGTTGGTGAAGTTTCGAAGGGCTTCCGCTCAAGCCGAAGTTCTGTTCCTTCAAGATTCAGCATAGTCTCTCTATCTTGTAAATTTTCATGTTATTTGTTTCGCTTTGTTTTAGCAAAAAGTGTTCGTATCATATTCTTTTTATATGACAGCATCCATTTTTTGTTGGATTGAAATTTTCCATACGATTCAATGTAGTTATTTTATATTTGTACATGGAATAATAAGTTAACACAATATTTTGGCTTACCCGTCAGAAGCTTCGGGGAATACTAATATGAAATGATAGCCTAGTGAACATATCAACCTGGTTTCTAGTATGCAACCAATAGTTGATGATATGTGTTAATACTGTATTTTCTGGTTTCTGATTCTCCATATTTTGCACTCTTTTAGTTCCATCCAACTTCTCATATAGCAGCTGTTTAACATTAAAGTATTTAACTATGAATCTTTATATCACTTTACTTTCAGAAAATTGCATATTGTTTTTACATGATGCATGGTACAGATAATGAACACTAGCAGGTACTACATTTGAAAGAACAAACAGAGATCACAACAAGGCTATTATTATTATTATTATTATTATTACAATACACACCAGCAGAACATGAAACACTCAAACCTAGAAGTCAGTTTCTCAAATCTGATTCTGTACAGGTAATAAATTTGACTCTAAATACTATACAACATGATTGCTCATTTCACCTCATTCTTGCTATGAAAATGTAGTATTTGTATCATAGATTTCTTCATTTTGAACTTTGCAACTTCCAATATTTTCCCTCTTTTTGCAGGAATTATGGGTCACCTGGGTCCAGAAAGCTCCATTGCTTGGACAAGCAAGGAAGAGTCATCAGTAAGATCAGAGTATCTCTCTGAAGATGAGAACTCATTGGCTCTGCACCTGGTTGCTTCAGCTCTCTGTGAAGCTTCCCACTTCTCTGCCAAACCATCTCCTTCCAGCATCCTCACCACTTCTGACATCTTGGGCCTGTGGCTTGGAAGGTATTGAGTGCACAAGAGAGCTACTTGAACCATTTCTTCAAGCTCTATCCGGTCGTAGTTACTTCTCAAGTCCTTGTCAACAACCAAATCAAGCTTCTTCTCCAGATGAATCTTCCTCACCTGCAATATGACAAGTCAGTAAATTATTCAGCTTATGATGGAGACTTGAATTGCTTCAACAACATGTTTGTTTGTGTTCAGCTCACCCAGTCAAGCATGGCGCCTTTCTGGTTAGCAGATTTCCCGAACTCTAGAGCTCTTAGGCCAGATATTAACTCGAGCAAAAGAATCCCAAACCCGAAAACATCTGTTTTGTCAGAGGATTGACCTGTGGAGAGGTACTCAGGGGCTATGTGCCCCACAGTGCCTCTCACAGCTGTGGTGACATGTGAGTCCCTGTGATCCAAGAGCTTGGCCAACCCAAAATCTCCCACCACAGCCTCAAAGTATTCATCAAGCAATATGTTTGCAGCCTTCACATCTCTGTGAATGATCTTCGGATCACAATGTTCGTGTAAGTATTGCAACCCTCTAGCTGCTCCCAAGGCGATTCGTTTCCTCGTTCCCCAATCTAAAGCTGGTTTAGCTGAGAAAAGAGAATCACAGATTCATGTAAAAACTTATGTTGTTTTGTAGGTAACACAAAAATAGGTAAAGACTTGGAGGAAGCTGATATTTACATTTGAGGCGCAAAGCAACGCTCCCATTGGACATGTAGGGGTACACCAGAAGCCTCTCTGATGCAGTCATGCAAAACCCGTATAGGCGAAGAAGGTTCCTGTGGACTGCGAGGCTGATCATCTCAACTTCAGTCTGGAATTGGATCTCTCCTCCGATTGCATTCCCATCTTTGAGCCTTTTCACAGCTACAACCGTGCCATCTTGGAGGTACCCTTTGTAGACGTTCCCGAAACCACCCTTTCCAACCAAGTTCTTGCTGCTGAAGTTGTGGGTAGCAACCTGAAGTTCTCTAAACTGAAACCTCTTCAAGTTTCCAAGACAGACTTCTTCGCGGTGTTGATCTGTAAGTTCAATTTTTTATGAAATTATTGTAGTTAGTTATGTTTCATTGTCCTAAACCCGAATTAGATCATGTAGTCACTTACCATTCACATCAAAGAATATTTGCTTGTTGTGCTTTTGTCTCCACCAAAGAAGAAAGCCAAATCCAAGAATCAGTATACAGATGCATCCAAGGCTTGAACCAAAAGCTAGCGCAATTGTATGGCTCCTATGTGTCCCATAAGGTTGAGAGTCTAAAGAAAGAACACAAAATTCGAATGAGCATAACGATAAAGTGATTAAAGGTAGTCGCAATGGGTGGTAAAGATGTTACTTGGCGAGTTATTCAGAGTAAAGGAAAGAGGCATTTGCGTCGTGCCAAAGCAGTCTTTCTCAGCTCCCGACGGGCATATCAGAGGGTTTCCAACAATGCTGCACCAGTTCAGAACCGTGAAAAATATTACATGCTTGTAAGTAATTAGAAGATAGAGAACAAGAAAATGATGGCACATTTCGGTTCAAGTGACTCACTTGAATGTTTTGGCTAACAAGCTCGGCACTGGACCACTCAAATTATTGTAAGAAAGATCACTACAGAGATCAAAGAAAATGAAACCACATGAAAACAGAACAATATGAGATATTGGTAGTAGAGAAGAATCAAATGTCTGAGGAGATTACAGGAAGGCAAGTTTGGTCATGTTAGCTAGTGATAATGGAATTGCTCCTGAGAGACTGTTGTTGTTTAGCCTCCTGAATTAGAAAAAAAGATCAGAAACCAGAGTGATCATTTGATGAAGTACAGAAACAAGTTTCTAATTATAGAAAGTTTGTGATATTTCATTTCTTACAGGTATTGAAGGGTCTGGAGGTGGGATAGAGAGGTAGGGATGCTACCAGAGAACTGGTTGTTCGAAAGATCGAGTGTTTGAAGCATCGGAAGCCTCCCGAGCTCAGGAGGGATAGGCCCTTTTATGTTGTTGTTCTGTAGGAGCCTGCAAGTTTCAAGAAGAAGTAAAAAAACATCATATGACTTTCAAGTTTGCAACCAGACATGATTTTAGTATTATTACTATTCTGGTTTAGTACTCACACAATTTGGAGATTTGTCAAGTTGCCAATGCTTGGTGAGAGTGTACCAGATAAGTTCTGGCTTGGAGTTCCTCTGCAGAACAAAAACAAATCAAACACCTTCTTGAACATGAAGTAGTTTCAATTATTAATATTCTAGTACTTACAAGCCAATGACTAGGTTGTCTTGGGAGCAAGTGACCATGGTCCAGCTACAAGGATCAACAGCAGTTTCATCCCAACTCTCAAGAACACCATGAGGATCTTTAAGAGAATCCTTAATACCCATCAAAGCTTGCACTACAAATGAACAAGAACCATAATCACAAAACAAATCCCCATTTTACCCTTGTGCTTGAGAATCAAGATTTCTGTGCCCATACCTTCATTGTTGACACCTTTAGGAGAAAGCAACCCAGCAGCACAAGTCCAGAAACAGACACAACAGCAAAGAACAGAAGCAACTTGAGCTCTAGCCACTGCCATTGAACCAGAGGTGAAGAAACAGATAGCAACTATGATCCAAATGGGAAGATGGGTTATATTTATGAAAAAGTAACAAACTTGGAGCAGGTGGGAAATGGGTTTGAATTGAAACAGCCAATGAACTTGATTTGGGTTTTTGGTTTTTGGAATCTGTAACAATAATATTACATCAGAAGCCAAGAAAAATTCCTCATATTGCTTCCAGAAGTGCACTCACTCACTCACACACCACCTCTTGTCAGAAACCAAGAGCCAAGAAACAACAAAACAAGCTGAGAAAGTGAGGTTTTGATACTAAAAACTGAATTGACATGCCTGCCACTGCTTCACCAAAGTAAAGAAATAAATATAAAAGGAATATTTTTAAAGTCACTCCTATATTGACCAAGATCATTAAAGTAGATCAAATGGCAGGATTTTATATTGTAAATTTTGACTGTAAGCTCTGTAAAATTCAGCATTAAGATTGTTAATGGAAGATTAATTAGTTTGTGGTGTCAGACATTTGCTTCTAAGTAGTGATTTTTCAAAGGAATCCAACATTCTCTGAAGTTGGCCATTCATTAAAAGCTAAAATTCCATTTTGCTTTTGCTTTTTCTTTACAGAAAATATAATTATAAAGAAAATAAAAGTTGAGAATCTCTAGGGACAAGGCTCGAGATGGGTGATGTAATAGCTCCTCGTGAGATCTTTGTTGTCTCAATTATTTCTTTCTCCCATTTTCTTTTTTTTTTTAAATTCTTTTTAGCTGTAGAAAATTATTTTTACTAATATTTATTGCTTTATTCATTCTAATGCACTCATAATGTCTCCACAGTCAACACTAAACAAACCTCAAAAAGTAAAAGCTTTCATCTTCCTCTCTCTTCTTGAAAAGATGGACCACATTATGATCCAAAATCGATATGATTTCTTTTTCTCGTTCAACAGAATTTGAATTTACGATCTCTTTTAAAGAGCTCGATCAAAATGTTAAGAAGCTAAAAGTGTTGTATAATTCTTTCAAATATCAACAAAAATTGAATCAACATTTTTTCGGTCTATACCATGGAGTTTCTAACGGACACTTTTCGGTCGTTTTATCACACTCAAATTAATTTCATTCGAGGGTGAATCACAGTTGAAGCTCATCACTCTTCTCCAGAGATGTGTTGAGCAAGGATCGAACGTAAATATTCTTTTCACTCACGTAGTCTGTGTTGCTAACTGCGCCACTATACTCGGATGTATTGTATAAATATAAAAGTATAGAAAAGGGTAAGGTTATAGGCATGCATGAGAGCAATGAGTGTGTGATTCATTGGAGATGGAAATTGAATAGTGATGAGGGAAGCAAGCAGAGGGTGAGATATTGAAACACCAAAATAGGAGGTGCCCACTCTGTGCTTTGGTTTTGGTTTTGGATTATGCACGTGCATCCCCAATCAACTATTCACTGTTTTGCTTCCGGTTGACTTTTCCAAACCAGTTCTTGATCAGTCCACTTGCTTCATCATCAAACTCAACTTTGAAACATTTTTTCTTTATATATATATATATATACTTTACTTTGCATAAACATATTAAAGTAAAGTTTATCATAAATTTGAGATTAGTTTGATGATTTGAACCCAACTATGAAAGGTATAAGTCATCATGTAATCAAGTTAGTGGCTGAAACGAGGTTTAACATTAAGTGACGGCGAAGATTCAACATTTTCAGTTTAAAGACGGTATTATTATTATTTTATATCTATGAACCAACTAAACTGTGCAGCTAGCTGTTAGACTATGTTTAACTCGAAAGGAATTTTTTTTTAATCAAAGATCACTATCCAACAACAAAAACATAATCCTAAGAGGGAATTGGAACTCACTCCGCCCAAGACTGACTATGAATTCGAAGTTCTTGTAAACTACTTGGTTCGCACACCTCCCAACAAAAACAAAATTTAGGCTAACCATTTATCAGATAAAGACATTAATAAACTCTCATCCAGTGTGTAAAGCATAAACCACTTTGCTTTAGTCACGTGCCAATGCCGACTGAGTGAAAGCCCTCACGTGCCAATAACAACAAATGTGGATCCAGCTTAGAGGATTCTTAGAATTTGGCAGAGATATGGTTCTCTTTGCTTTAGTCACTTCAGTCCTTCCTGTGCCTCCATTATGTATATATGCCTTGTTGCTTCTTCATCTTCTCTGTTTTTCCATTTTTTTTCCTTTTTCACTTCACTGTAACTTTGATCAGTATAGTTAACAAATGTTGATGTGAATAAACAATGTATTGGGTCAAACAAGTGGGGTTTAAAGAAGTTGACCAATGATTCTAATGAAGATATGCACTACCCAAATGAGTAGGAAATAATTGTTCTTTTTTTTTTTTAATTTTACCACCACTCACTACTTTTGAACCAAATTTGTAGTGATCCACTTGATTTGGCTCTAGCCTCTGTCTGTCACTCAGGGGAAAATATGAAAGACAATTGTAAACCCTCCAAAATTAGGTGCACCCCACCATGTCTCCCCACTCAACCCAACCTGTGAGTCCTTTTCTCTAACCCCACCACCACTAACATGGCTTGTACTTTGATGCAGAGAGGTCACAGGCTCACCAACATCAACCTACCATCTCTTTCCATTTCTAGGGTTCTCTCCTGTCCCGATTCACCCCCTTTCGTTCGATCTTCCCTATAATGTTTTCAAAATTAGACCGCGGTTGAACCAGTCTACCATCCGTTAAATGGTCCAACGATTGGCTCAACTAATTAAGTGATAAAAAAGACAATATGTTTTTTTATTTTTTTATTTTTTTATCGGCAATAGGTACTTTTATTCCGTAAATAAATTACAAGAACAAGTACAAGAGGCACAAAGCCTGATGAAAATGAGCATAAAGTAGCTCAAGTGAAATGAGAGAGATACATGATGAAACTTAATGAAAATTGAATGCAAAATCTAACTCTAAAAAAAGTGAGAATTTCAAGAGAAATGCTGCATGTGTGAAAAGTTGAGGGTCCATTGAAGGTGAGATTGATGACTATGAGAAGCAGCCTTGGGAAGTGGACAGGTCATGTGGGAAAGAGCGCGTGATGATAATGATGGTGAGAGAAACTTCACTTGGACCGATGAAATTCCAAAGTGAATAATGCCGGAGAGACGCCGGAAAACCAGTGGTTTGATAAGGATGAAACTCCGGCGACGATGGAGAGCTCAAGCTTGAAAAGCTGGGACCACAACCCAACTTGGTGAGGCCGACATTTGGCTGAATAAAGAGAACGACAAGAAAACGGAGGAACAACGGTGGCCGGAGGGGGTATCACCGTCGGAAGGAGGCGGAACTACCATGAATCGGAATGCCATATGCATGAGAACTCGATGGTGTTGTCGGTGGTCATCAAATCTCGCCGGAGAGAAAATCGATAGATCTGATGCGGTCATCAATGGAGACCGTCAGAAATTTCGTTGAGTGCATAAAACAGAGAGCGAGAGACGTGCAGCGGCTCCGGATAGGATGGGAAGGCATATGTTGTTCACATGGAAGAGTTTTCTACTGAGTACAAAGGTCACAGTCAAATGTTAGAGTATAAAATTAATATTGAATTTTCAACTATAAGTTTAAACTTTTGGTTGAGATGATTCTTTGCATGGTATCAGAGTATCGGTGACTAAAAGTTCCGAGTTCGAATCTTGTCATCATTCATATTATATTTTAGCATAAGGCAGTAAGTGGACATGTGCATCGGCCACGGGCAATGTGAAAATGAGCTTGCATGTGAATGAGTGTGTTAGAGTATAAAAATAATACGAGATCTTCAACTATCAACTTAAGTTCTGAGTTTAAATGATTTTTTTTACATCAAATCAGTTTATTTGTTTCTTATAACATTATAACTTTACGGCTAATATCAAGAGTTTGCTTTGAACTAATGTGTGATGCAAACATATATTGAACTCACGCCTTTAATTTTATACATGAGAATATGCATACAACATGATCGAGAACCCACCTAGTAATTTTTTCTCAAACATGGTTAACTTCAGGTGTTCTGATTTGTTGCAATGCACATTAGTATTGATATGATCGCATATAATACACAAATAAATGGGGGAATTATGAGAATTGAACTTGGGACCTCTCACGTCATTGCTCATTCTCATAAAAGTACTTCAAGGACCATATGTATATGGGTTTCCTTAATTTAGGGGAAAACAAGTAACATGACAATTAAGAGAAGCATAATAAAGACCAAATAAGGTTCACCCACAAGGAACCTATGTTGTTGTCTTTTACCCCAAAAGGACCCAAACAAAAGGAAAATACAAGAAATAGTCCTTTTCTAACTTGCTACTTCAACATTACTATTTGTTGCAGAAATGCAACATTGGCAGCATATTAATGGCCTAATCAATATGGTTTGGTATAGCTCAAATATCAAACACTTGCACATACTTAAGAGTAAAGACCATGAAATAGAACAAATTCACTTCCAAAAGCTATCCATTAAAAAAGCTTAGGATTCCTCTCATGGAAGCCACAACTTTTTCCCTCTCTTTATAGTGCATCCATGACATCTACATATTGTACAAATTCCTAATACCACCCAATAAAGATAAGGGGAAAAAACAACAACTCTTTCTCTCTCACACTCACACACAAACAAAACATAGCAACAGAAAATGTAAAGGTGATTTTGATGAACACAAGCTGATCAGGCTCAGCTACACAGTACAGTACCAAAATGGTGTATGATCATACATATTTTAATAGACATATGGTCCTACCAATTCTCTTTTTAATTTGTGAACAATATTGTGGATTCATTAACACTGTTGAGATTCAAAACTTCATGCATGCTCTCTGTTGAACTTGAGACCACAAATGACATTGCATGTGGACTAAGAAGGGAGACAACAAAGACGGGTTACTAGCCCCGAACAAAACGAACTCTGATACCACGTTGAACTTGACAGCAATCTAAAAGCATAGGCTGATGACGACAAACTTCACGTTCTTTCAACGTGGAATACATGCAAAAGCAAAATATAATCCTCTAGCTACACGTAGTGAACTTTACAGCTGTGTTTCATTTTTTTATCTCAATGATTTGATTTAACGTTTTGTTTGAGAAGCACTAAGAGAGATTGAAAGTGAGTGGAAACATGAGCACAAAGACAAAGATATTGTAAAATACATAGAAAATCAAATAAAGCAAAGAACAAAGAAAACAAAACAAAGATTTGGCACTAATTCAATCTCCTGTTGCATGAAGAGACAGTCACTACTTTTATACAATGATTTGGAATCCATGCATGCATCACGGTGCATTACAAATTAACACTGATTATATATATAATGAATAGTAGTTATGATTCAACTAATTTAAAGGTAATTAGTGTAGCTGATTTGTCAAGAAACACTGTGAATACCTAACAGATCATGACTTTGGTTCATGTCTTGAGGCCGTGAGTTGAGCATAATCAAGATTCAAATTTTGTAGCTCCTCTTGTCTTGGCCCAAATCCCCCATTGGCCTTTGATAACACAGCAAGTAGGTCTTTGGGTGGATCCAGCAGCGGCCGAAAACTCCTATATATCTAACAAAGATTGTTGTTGATTACAACTATCATCGGGACAGATGGCTTAAAACTCTTGCTTATTTAGACAACTCAGGTTCGAGTCTTTGCTTATATATAATAAAAAGTATTGTTGTTGAGATACAAATTGGTGAACAAAGGGGTACAATTCACAGAAGCCTTGAAAACTTTTTGCAAAAGCCAACTATGCATAATGTGATTGGTCCATTACAATATTGGTGCAACAACTTATTAAGGTTCATCACACATATGTAATGAATATTATTCTTGATTTTCTTTTACACATTGAAAGTTCGTATATAAAAAGGTGATTTTATTAGGAGTTTGAGCATAACCCACTTTCATATAAGAAAAAAAATAATAATAAGCAAGTACAGTTTGACCTAAAATAATGAATAAAAAGAATTTAGTGTGGCTGCTGGGATTCGAGCCCAGGTCTCTACGGCCACAACGTAGAATTCTTACCACTAAACTACAGCCACTTCTTGTCCTCATATTCACATTTTTTTGTTATTATATTATTAAATTACACTAGATAGAACTATAGAATAGTGATTTCCTCCCAAATTACTTTACTTGTGCTGCACTTGGAAAGAATCTTGAAAACTTCAATAGATAAATATGGAATACTCTTGATTTAAAATATTTTATTAAGTAAATCGCCACTTACACACCTAATAAAACCAAGCCCTCAAGGATGAAATGTGAGCATCTATCCACTCTACCACTTGGTGTTGGTGGAATACTCTTGATTGACACGTGCATTTCTATTTATAAGGAAGTTACGTATAGGTGTCATGTATTGGATAACTATTAACTCTATTTCATAACTTTTCAATATCTTATACGTAGTTTTTAAAACTCTTGTCACCAGCAGTATGATCACATCTTAGAATAACCAAATTTTGGTAACTTGTTTTCATCTAATGAATTTGTGAGCAGTCAAATGAGATTAGAAACAATGAGTAAGGACTACATGATCCTCTTTACAATCAAACTATGAAACTATGAAACCAATGAAATTAACATCCAAAATCAATACTATGAATAAGGATTACAGGATCCTCTTAACAATAAAACTATGAAATCAATGAAACATGCACACACAAGTCTAAAAAGAAGTGTATATATAGAGAGAGAATCAATGGTGATGGAGATCAAAAGCAAGCATCAAGAGCACAACAGCAACAAATGCCAGCACAGCACCCTCTCCAGAAACCATGACCCTTGGACTTGGTCTCTGCCCTCAACACCACCATCTGTTCTTGTTGGATAACCAGCTGGTGCTGTTGCTGCTGCTGGTCCCTTTCCTGCAGCTCCTTCTGGTTCTGGCTGCTGTTTCTGATCTTTTTTGTATTCACAACTCATATTTGAATCTTCAAAATTAAAAGATGTGTAGACCAATGGATTGTTGTTGAAAATTTTAGAGTTTGGAGAATATTATTGTGGAAACACAAAAGGTATATATAGAGTATGGAAATTAATATGATATATAGATTATAGATAGGAAGTTTCTTGGGAAATCAAGCTAGTCATGACAAGAATTTGATTACTTCTAATTACGTGTTATATATGTATATCATTAATTATGCAGTAAAGTCTTATACATAATTTAATTACAAGAAATTAAGAAGCTGATTAGAGCTTCTTTTGTTTTGTTTTGTCAATTTTGATAGGTGCCGTAAACGTAGAGTATGGTTATCTGTCTCCCCAAATAAATTGACAATTTTTCTCACCATTTCTTTTGGGTCAAGAAACACGTGAAAATCTAGTTTGTTATAAAAGAATGGTCCCTAAGTTGATGAACAGACCATGTTTATTTGTTTTTCTTTAATAGAATTATTTCATTTTCAAGTAACTTTTTTTGGAACTCAATAATTCTATTTATAAATATAAAAAAAATCGGTACTCATGAGATCAAATTTGGGTCTTTTGCTCCTGTGGACAGGTGCGGTGGGGTTGGGTGGTCCGTGACAGCGAAGGTCGGGTGGAGGGGGCTGCTTTGATGTAGGCGCTCCTTTGGGGGGTGGAGAGGGGTTGGCACAACGTGTCAGTGTTAAGATTGAGTCGGAGGAGGTGGTTCAATTGATCCAGACCGAGGATTCTATGTCATGCATAGTTTGTTGGATTGACCTTCGAGTCCCGACGTCGATTGTAGCTATTTTAGAGTTTGATTTCATATAATTAACTTAAACGATCAAATAAATTCTACTTTGTCAAACAGAAATCAACCAAATAGGCTCATATCAATGAAAAGAAACGACCAAAATAATGATAAAAACAAACACCCATAGACATAGTTTAGTAAATCTTGCAGATTCAGATAATCATTCAGTGTAGAGATCCATTACAATAGAACAAATAAAAGAAACAGCCTGAAGCAATACAGCAGCTTTCAGGTTAGAGATGCTTGAGAAACAATAACCAAAGGTAAACAATTATTTTCCACTTGAAAATGAGAAATAACAAACTACTCTTCTTCATTGAAGCAGCCTTTCAGAGTCGATCTGGGAGATCCACAGCCCTCGGTTTTGCTGAATGTCTGGTAGGCAATGGAACCACCCATTCCAAGCTCTTCAAAGCTCCTCTCTCCGCGACAGTATCCCTTCAAATCAAGGCCACATCTCTTCTCAAGAGACAACAAATCCATATCATCAGCATGCACTGCAACTGAAAACTTGCTTGGACTGAAGCAAGTCAGTACCCTCTCAACCAAGTCATTCAGTTTCACAACTTTCAGATCATAACCCACTGCTTCAAAGCTAGCATAGCTGAAACCGTCTTCCGGTGTAACATGAATGGTTGAGATCGCTGGTCCTTCAATAGCATTCATCGAATAACCGCAGGGTTCAAACTCAAAATCACAGATGTTAGAATCTGGAAGGATCTTTCTGATGCCCGAGTCGATGGTCATCCCTTTGGCTGAGCTTGATTGGCCTTTGAAGAACACAGACGCCTTCTTCCTGTCCAAGCCGGTCATGCACATCTCAAGTGTGTAAACGGGCTCAGGATTGGATACAGACTCAGCAGTAGCGGCGTAGATGTGCCAATTCTCTTGTTTGTCAGACCCACCCATCACGTAAGCTTCGCTGCCTGAGCCGAGCTTTCCAAAATAGCTATCGAGAATAGCAACTTCTTCTGAAAAGCTGCGGTGGGGATATGACTGAGCTCCAGGGAAAATGAAACTTCCACGAGTGTACCTCACCGACTTGACAGTGAGGGAAAGGGTTTCAGCCAGACTCAGGATTGGAGGGATGGACAGAAGCAGCTTTGTAGTCCCACAGGTTTTGATGACAATCTTGTAAGCAAAAACAAAGAGGCTGGACTCAGAAAGAACATACGAGTCAACATCTTTGTTAGCCAATTGATCGACGATAGTGCACTCGGAAGGTCCTAGAATCTCATCCAGTTGGGGTTTGGACAGAGCTCGAAGCCCCTTCCCTTCAGGATCCCCAAAGATGCCTGGCACAAAGAATGCTATCTCCAGCCTCTTTTCATAGCCTTCAAATCCAATAGCAGAAGCAGTCATTGCCATATTGAGTTACGGAAGCAGTTGCAGTCCAATGTTCAATGTCGCAGAGAGAGTAGAGAGAACGAAGAGAGCCGATGAAAGGAAAAATACTAAAATGTTGAGAATGCTAGAAAACAGAAAGTAGACCACTTAAGCAGTCAGATTGCAAGCTAGGAGAATATCAGGATGGTTTGCGAGCGCACTGCAGGAGAAGATGGAATGAAAAGAAAAACATTAGGATCAACAAGATAATTCTCTTAAATCAATAAACAAGGCTTGCATAAACTAATGTAAGGGTGCTCACGTTAGAGTAAGCAGCAGATCTGAACTTCTTGATTCCACCGTTGGGTCTAACGTCTTCAATGCTGTAACCTAGAGGAGCTTCATAAAATAAAGAATTACTACTGGACTTCTTCCCACCTTTAGTCTCCATAGATCATTCAATTGAACCTGAATTAGAACAAAACAACAACACAAAAACAGGCATGAGAACAGATAGTCAGGATTTAAGATACTTTACCCAAGTAAGAAATGTATAACAAATGCTATGAATCACATTACAATAGAAATCAGGCCAATGCAATTACTTCATCCAAGTAAGAAATGTACAATAATTGCTATACATATCAGGCATACACAAATAATATATTATTGGTAAAGGTGCAAAAACACATAGCATATACACAAGACTTCCAATTAATGAACCAATAATGATAAATTTGCAAAATGGTTGAAAATTTACAAAATCGAAACAAATTAGAAGTCCAAAAACATTGCTCAATAATTATTTGAAAAACGAAAAAAAAAAAAAAAGATTGCTTAAATTCTAATGACAAAACAAAAAAAGATTGATTCGAGCATTCGAATTTTCATTATGTATAATTAAAACTCACAATTTAAACAAAGGGTTTCTGATTTAAACATCTATCATACAAACACAAATATCAAATGCAATAACAGATCAACAAGAGACTAAAAACCCCAATATTTGAAACGAAAAGAAGATCTGCTATTCCCATAACCATAACATGCATAAACTAGCAACCAAACACACAAATAACGAATTTTATCATCAATTTGAAATTAGAAAGCAGTTGCAGAACAATCAATTAAACGATTTCATGTCCTAACAAATCATTAAATTGATAATATGAAACCCAGACAAGCGATAATTAAATCAAGTACAACGAACATAGGGACAAACCACTCACAATTCTTGTTTTGATTCCTCAACAAAAGAGACGCCCAAATCTCTTCTAATCAAATTTAAAACCCTGTAATCATCAAAGACAACGAATCAGAAACCATAAAATCGAAACGATTTCACAAAATCGTAAAATTGACAATCGAAAACAGAGAGAAAGCTTACGAATTCTAGATCTGAAAGATTGATCAACCACAAATACGATCGAAAAAGCTGCAAATTGGGGGGGGTTCGTTGGGTGATAAGGATTGAATCGAATATGTAACGGAATTAAAGGCTGTGTCAATGTGTAAAATTGTAAAGAGGGTGAGGTTGTATTTATAGATTACATGAGAGAGGACAAAATGACCTATTTTCCTGTTGAAATTACTGTATTGTCCCCCACTAGAATCCGCGAAAGTTCCAGCTACTGAGACGCGGTGAGTTAGAGCTTGTTTGGTAAGTTTCGATAAAGTCTCGGTAAGTTGCTGCTCCGTTAAGTCAGTTATGTTTGGTAAATGACTGACTGAAAGTCCCGGTAAGTTGGGT
>JAYMTH010000899.1:0-17206 GCA_036897465.1 Pelargonium australe | reverse complement strand
TATATATATATATATATATATATATCACAATATGTCATATCATACTTAACCTACTTGACTAGTCATATCATATCACAATATGTCACTCATTATTTTATACACATCATCAATACACACAGCAAGGTGGTCCACACGGGTCTATCACGTGAGTCTAACATTGCCTTCAATTTTTCAACCAGGTAAATCCAAAACGACGTCATTTTTGGTTGTTTGAGTGATGTTGCATTATTGGAGCTTTAAAGCTGGCGTGGCAAGCCCACGTGTACCACATTGTTAACGTGTACAAAAATAAAGACGTGAAATATTATAACTTGTTGTACCTGGTTGAGTGGGTAAAACAAAATAAAAAAAATTATTAACATCTGCTAAAACAAGACAAAGCCCTAATTAAGGGCTAAGTACTAAAAAAATGTCAGTCTAAAAGTTCATCAAATTTGTGGGTAATTAGGTGTCCTTTTGCAAACCGTGATCAATGCATCTACAGTGAACTCAACTGCAAATTCCTCTCAAATCCCTAATTTCACATATTCACACACACGCACCCTCTTCGTGGAACACAAAACCAAAGATCAAAAAATCAATGTTATTGATTCAACCCCCCATTTGGGATAAATTGTTACAGCTTTATACTTTGTTACAAGTAACTAACATAATACATTTATAAACTCAACTAACTCGACCGTTAGGCTAACGAAGGAGATGATCTAAACGGCGCCGTAGCTAAACTGCTAACTAATCGAAACACATCGTTTAAATTAAGAACACATACACTTAACCTAAACGTCGTCGTAGCTACTTTCTTCTTCCCCAATATTTCTGACCGTTAGACCAATCCATAGGATTACTTTCCCCTTTTCAAATTCTTAAACTCAAGGATTAAAATATAAAAATTGCTTCTAAATCACTGACCAATCTATCCTCAGGGGCAGTGTAGGACCATTGAATCAACACCTGGAGCACCCCAACATTATTCCTCTTAATCAGTTTCCGATCCAAAATAGCCAAATGTTATAGGTTCAACTGACCTTCCTGTGTGACTTGAGGTAATACTGTGAAAAGTCTGTTCATGTTGCCCAACTGCTTCTTTGAAAGGGACACATGAAACACTGAGTGAACTTTTGAATCATCAGGGAGCTTGAGCTTGTTAGCAACTGAACCAATATTCTCTAGAATTAATGTTTCTTGTTGAGGTTGTTAGCAACTGAGTGAATTTTTGAATCATCAGGGACCATAGAACTTAGTTGCTAACGGTCATGTTTCTTCTCAAAAACACACAAGACTGTCTATGTGGCTGCAAACGCATGCAGGTAGACCCACTCCCCCACCATAAATTGCCTTTATGTTCTATGTTTGTCCTTTCGGTTTTTCATTCGGCTTTTGAGCAACTCAACCACCAATTGCTTGTGATGCAGAAACTCTTCAACTGTAGCTACCTTAGTGTGAACCTTAGGAATTGCTAATTGAGGAGCTTGGTACTCATACAAAACCTCCATTTTCAAGGCAGTGTGAAAGTTAGTATTATACCACCACTCGTTTAATTTCTCTGACTGCTCATCACATTGTGGGTAGTATGCAGTAGAGAGACACAACCAAAAGTGTTGTTGCCAAAATTTACTGAAGAAAATTCTATCCCTGTCAGACACTATTGACTCAGGTAGCCCATGCAGCTTGTCAACCACTTCTAAGAATTTATGAGCTACAGTTAGTGTTGTTTATCACCACTAGTATGCTATCAAATCCCTTGGAGCTGGGAAGACCCTCACAAAATCCATTGTTATGTGCTCCTTGTTCATTGCAGGCCAATAAAAATAAGTCTGAATTCTTCCATAATCTTGTGTCTCACTTGTTCCCCTTGCCCCACATATACCTCACCCTTGAATCACAAAACTCTTTGGCTCAATGTATAGTCAGGTAATGTGTCAGGAGTTAACAAAACTTGGTGGTGTTTCATTTGGTATCAAGGGAATGCTGTGGTCCTGAAATAGGCATTTGAATTCCTGCAACAGTTCCTCAAGACATAATTGCTTGAGTGTTCTGTAATTGCACAAACTGTCCCCAATACAACCCTTCTCCTTAGTTCCTATTGTCAACTTTGCTTTGCTCTCTTCTCTTCCTTGTAGGTGACAACCTTGTTGTCCACTTGGATGGTGATTTCTCTGATATGGAAATCAAAAGTTACAGGAATCAAAGATGTGAGCCAATCCACCCCCAAAATCATATTAAATAACTATACATAAATGGCTCTCATTTTGGACACAAACTCATGTTGTTGAATCTGAAGCTGAACTGGACAACTCACATTGATCAGAACCTTTGCTCCATTACAATCTGAATTGGGTGTCTAAAAAACTGGTTGTTGCCCCAATATCATTTAGTATAGAAATATCTCTTCCTTTAAGCTTCCCCCTGATTCTTAAAGTCTTCTCACATGACTTGACCTCAATGGCAAACAAAGTAGACTCACTAAGACACATTACCTCCTCCTCACTTTCTTCTTCTTCTTTCTCTTGGCACAATTCCTCCTCCTGTGAGTTGCATTATAGAGTGCCTTTCCTTGTGACTTGGGGTATAATTTCCTTCACACTATTAACATAAGCCTTTCCTCTTTCTGTCCTCAATTTTTTTCCAAGTAAGCTTCTGCCAAATCCAAAAAGTTTGGAGTTACTTGAATTTTGATTTGACACCACAGTAGTTGCTTTGTTGAAACTAGACTGATCACTAGTTGTTGGGTTAAACTTGGAATGGGATGAAGTTTGTGTCTGGAAAGCTGGTATGAATTTGGCAGTAGAATAAGAGTTGTTGGCTGATTGCTCAACTGGTCTAATGTAGGCATTTTCAAGTAAGGTTTCTTGAAGATCTTACCTGATTCCATGCCTCCATTCTTGTCTCTTTGGTGAAGCTCTTGCACCGATCCTGATTCCTGAATTCCCTGTTTTCTCTGCAATCTAGAATACGATTGATGAGGTTCTTTCTGCCCGACCTGATCCTACTTCTCCATTCTCATCAGCATCTTCGCCATAGCCTGAGATTTCTCCTGCACTCCAGCATCATCATTCCCAACTGGACTTTGATCTCACCTTGCTCTTGACCAAATTTGGCCATTTCCTCGCGAATTTCTACAATATTGTTCTTGTTTTCCTTAGCAATCCTCTTGACCGTCTCAATCTTGGTCACCATTGTCGTCGCTGGACGAAGCTCTGATACCAATTACAGTGAACTCAACTGCAAATTCCTCCCAAATCCCTAATTTCATATATTCACACACACATCCTCTTTGTGGCACATAGCTAAAGATCGAAAGATCAGTATTATTGATTTTTTATTTTTAAACTAACTAGTTGAGCTACACAATAGGGGTACCTCTCCCTTTTAAACCCCACCCTACCCCCACCCGACGCAATGAGATTTGAACCCACGAGACCTCCCACATTGAGATGTGTGTTCTTGACCATTGCGTCATCCCCTAAGGGACAATATTATTGATTCAACCCCCCATTTAGGCTAAATTGTTACAGCTTTATACTCTGTTATAAGTAACTAACATAATACAGTTACAGACGCAACTAACTCAACCGTTAGGCTAACGAAGGAGATGATCTAAACGGCGCCGTAGCTAAACAGCTAACTAATCAAAACACATCATTTAAAGAACACAGACACTTAATCTAAACGTCGTCGCAACTGCTTCCTTCTTCCCCAATATTTCTGACCGTTAGACCAATCCATAGCAACATCACATTCACAGATAAAGGGTATCAAATTAGGGATATCTTGACTACACTTTCAACCCACAAAATATGAAAAATATGACAGTACCACACCTGAAGATAATTCTTAATTAGCAAAATGGTTGTGTGAAGACCAAGACACAAATTCTGTCAAGTAATATTTTTGTATATGATTTGGTATAATCCACTTGTGGTTCATCCTAGATATACAAAATAGAGTACTATAGGTGTAAAGTTATTAAATAGAAGAAGAGTTCTACAAGTCTGACCAAGATCTATTTCAGACTAGAAATAGTAAAAACTAGAGCCATTATGAGGGACAAAAGAAAGAGAATTAAGAACCAGAAAACAAAACATCCACAATCGTCAGCCTAATGCGAGTGCAGCATGATTGTTGCAACCACCAGTAGGTGCTACAATATCTTCTTCAATCAAGTTTCCTTTTGACTAGTCCTTGGAAAAAATCAAAACTGCAACCACATGAAAAACAACATTACAATTCTGATATGAAGATAGACACAGGTTGTGAATCTAATTTCACTCTTAACATTTACAATTCTGATATGAAAATGGACCGATGAGGTCTTTCACGAGTATTTCTATCAGGATGGTTTGGAATATATGGGTAGCATCCAAAAACAGCAGAACATAGACAAGCAACTCATAATTGGAATAGTGTTTGACATAATAGAATTCTTATATTTTCATAAAGATCTGGCATCTATACTCCAAATGTAGGGGCATTTGACTTTGCAATATACATTCGAAATAGGCATCCAAGAATTTTCATCTAGTAAAAAATATGTCTGCAAAATTATATTTATTACAGTACTTACAATTGAAAAAAGGGTTAAAGGCATAATTAGTACCCAAACTTATGGCCGAAACTCAATTTGGTACCTACTCTTTAATTCTACCGGACCTAGTACCTAAAACTTTGATTTTCGACCCAACTGAGTGCCCACCGTCAACCTCATTTAACCTCTCCGTTATCTTGCTGCCACGTCATCTGAGTTTGGTTGACATGGAAAAATGTTGATGATGTGGCTCATTTGGGTACATTCCTTTTATGACATGGATTATTTTTTTTAATTAATTTGAAAAAATGAAATGAAAAACAAACAACCTCTCCCTCTCCCCGATAACAGACTCTCTCTCTCTCCTCACCCCTCTCTCTCTCTCATCCATTTTCTAAGCACCGTCGACGGCGCCACGACCAGTGCAGAGAGCCGCGAGCAGAGCAGAGAGTCGCCGCCGGCGAGAGAGAGATGCGACGACGAGAGACAGGTGCAACGGCGAGAGAGACGCGACGGCGAGATCTGATCGGTGCTCACGTCCATCTCCGTCGATGCAGCAACACCGGTGACAAAATTGTCCAGATCCAACGATGGTGATGGCGAGTCCGGCCACGTCACCGTCGATCTCCGTCGTTCCTCTGCCGGTGTCGTCCATCTCCGTCTCAAGTGCCGGTGAGGAGCAAAGACGGTCGGACGATGTTGTGCAGACTAACTTTTTCACTGGTTAAACGACAACGTGTTTGGCGGAGGAGTGGGTTCAAGGCTGGTATGTTCCCACCGCCACTAAATTCTAATTTGGAGGTTGAAGATGGAGAAAAGGAGGGGTTGTAATTTGAAATGTGAAACATTTTAGAAAGAAATTTTATTTTGTTAATATATTTATGTATGGCATTTAGTGGATATTATGCTTTTAAATGTCAAAAAATGAGTGTATCTGACCTTGAATTTTGGGCATCTATTGCAGGCATGAATCTGGGTTCTCATTCTATACTTTTCTTTTTTCTTCTTTTTTGTGGTTACAAATCTATCACTTCAAAGTTGTTTATTCTGATTGTGTATTTTTGTGTGTTTTTTATTGAGTATTTGTAGGTTTTAATTTATCCGGTCGCCAGAAAATTCATGTTTTGAATTATCCGGTCGCCGGAAAATTCATGTCTTCAATTATCCGGTTGCCGGAAAATGCATCTCTTGAATTTTTCGGTGCCGGGGTGCCACATGAGCAACTAATTATACTACTCAGCAACTCACAAGAGCCACATCAGCAAAAAAAAGAATCACACGTCAGCGTCGCTCGGGTGACGTGGCCAAAATTAACGGTGCACTTAACGGGCGTTGACGGTGGGCACTCAATTGAGTCAAAAATAAAAGTTTAGGTACTAAGTCTGGTAGAATTAAAGAGTAGGTACCAAATTGGGTTTCAGCCATAAGTTTGGGTACTAATTATGCCTTTAACCCTTGAAAAAAAGTGTACATCAAGTGGAAGTTAGAGAGAGTATTGTTAATTTTGATTACAATTTAGGACCATAATCCCAATCCTTTTTCATAGTTATTTTTATATACTTCACTTGGCCCTGAACAATCTAATCCTTTCCCCATAGTTAATTGAAGTCGCAAATTGATGATTATAATATATAGAGTTATCTTGCTTATATTTTAACTACTCATTTCCTTGAAAACAACTAATGTGCGGTTTGATTTTAGTAGTTTTTTGCTTTGATTTAACTTGTTAGGATATTAGTGGTTTTTAGTGCAGTTTGGTGTGATTTAGAGCTGCTCTTGATTCCCTACGGCATCTGGTACGTGCTATGGGTTTCAGTTGAAAAGTACTTTAGGTTGCTTGAATTGTATCAACCGCTGTAGCGGATTGTTGGAGCTGCAGTGAGATTGGCTTGGAGCATCGACCATATCAGATTTGCTGATTTAATTTGTGAGATTTAGGTCACTTAAAAGATAAGTGACACCATTCTGCACCAGGGGGCAATATTTTTGAAAGAAAACACGGAGGAGATGCCAGAGAGCACAACTATACACAAGCAATCAAGGAAGATTGTAGTGAAGAAAGCGAAAACGACCATCAATCAGCTGTGTTTGTGTTCATGATAGAAATGTTACTTATATTTGGGATTCAATTTATCTTGATTCAATTATGAACTAACGTCCACTCATGTGGGTTGCTTTAACTCTAGATGAAATGCAACATGAAGCTTTAAAAATTTGAGATTTGTTTTGACTATTAATGCTAGTGATTAGTTTGGCCAGCTTGCATGGTCTCTTCGATTAATTGAACCAGACACTTTGAGGAAGTTAATTGACCTAGAACAAATTAGGTTTAATTATGCACCTTAGAGGTACTTAAATTAAAGTTTATCAACATAGATATATGTGTTAAGATTTAATTTGACAGAGTTTCTATGCAACTAAAGTTAGGAATCGTAACGATTGGAAGTCTAATTCACAGTATAGTGTTGTTTAGTCGTCTAGAAGATTATATCATTCCCATTTTCGCTTATATATATATCATTCCCATTTTCTTTTTAAAAAGTTTTCCATCAACTCTTCAACTTTATTTATCTATTCTATTCTGTCATTGCATATAATTCCCTAATAAAACCAATTATTTGTTTACATTTTGGTCACTGATTTCACATTTGCATTATTGCTATTAAAGTATCAAGTCTTTTTGTGTTCGACATTCGTACTCTTAGGTACACTTAATAACTTGTGACATGTGCACCTGCGTACAAGTGGTGATTTAATTTGTATAAGGACAATCATGCACAATACAAATATTATTAGGAAAGTACATAAATTCAAGAAGAGTGTACTACTCAAGCATTATACCTGTTACCATCGGGATGAAGTTGGCATATTTGATTATCTTCACCAATAGCTAACAGATACCCTGAGGATGTCAGACCCTAAAAAAGAAAATAGAAAAAAGAAAACAGATTTAAGCAGTAAAATGCATGCAACTAGTTAAATTTGTATCAGCATTTCTTCACTAGCACTCAGAAAAAAGAAGAAAAAAAAGCTTTTCTAGAAACCAGTTACCTGAATTGTGACCTCAGTTTCCACCAGATGGTCCTCATTCTCTTCTATTACAGTGACTCTCTGTCCACTAATCCACACACAAAAATGATCATGACTCTTTAGCCATAATATATGCATCACAGTATGAATTCATTGTGATTTCTGAAGTCAAAACTAAACCAACAGCAGACAAGTACAGTTTGATTGAAGTGAGAATACATGTCACATCAATTTTAAGCAAGTAAATGAATGAAAAAAAATACTGTGGCTTTCTAGAGAGCAGGAATTGTGGCCCATCACCAACTCAACTTATGGTATCTTGCATAGAAAGAAAACTTTATGCTGGTAATGGTAAACAAGTTTACTATAAATAACTTCAACATTATATTTGTTCTTAGGAGTCGAGATATTCAAGAAAATGGCAGCAATCATGTATTAAAAAAAAACGAAAGACTTAATGAGTCAAAAATAAAAAAAAGCATCAAGGGAAGGAATCAATCAAAAATTGTGAAAGATTGCTTCTCTGAGAAGACAAAAATTAGCACAGGACAAGAGTCAGCAGAAGATACAAAATAGTTCAGCCAGCCACGTGGAGCAAATAACAGTCAGTGTTACAGGTAGTAGCTGTGAGAGGGATGTGACCTAAGTAATGCTAAAAAGAAGATATAGATAACTCATAATATTATTCTAAGTAGTTGATAATACGTTTTCTAAGTGGATCCGTGATTTTGTTACTTAAATTCCATACACAAATAATGAGAAAAATTAGTAGTTTTTAATTTTAATTTTAATTTTTTTTACTATTAGTTCCAACTATTGTAGAGATTATTGACAAGCAAATACACAATTCAGAATTGAGAGACTATATGTTTTCCAAGCCACCCTGCCTTTTCTGACCATCCGAAACCAATAAAATTATCAACCTCCTACAAACTACAAGCATCACACTCCCCAAATAAGAATGAGAAATTAAACCACATAAATTATCAGATCTTCATGTCACCTGTGTAACCATGTCTTATAGTACAGCTCTTCAAGAGTTTTAAATCCTGCATAATGAGACAAAAAAAAAAAAAAAAAAAAAAAAAACAGTATTAGTAAGAGAAATGCTTATGAAAAAATATTGAGGCGCGGAGATGAAAAAGATGTTTGTTACTAAGAGATACAATAGATATGGGGCATGAGAAAGCTTGCATTACTCTGAACTTTCTCTCTCTATGCCTGTTGGAAATTCCATCATTATTGAAATATCCATGGAGATAGAAACTGTAGAATTGTATGAAGGAAGAGTATAATTTCTTGCTGATTATTCACATAGTGATTATCTAACTTATACAAATACAAGCATGTACAGGAAGGCCGATCACCATGCCCATGAAGTTATGGATCGACTACGTACAGGAAGGCTGATTGCCATGCCCACAAAGGCATGGGTCGACTTCGCTAAGATAATCCGACACTATCAAAATCCTAGAACGCTACCTGAGCGGAAGAGGCTTCTAGGGGCTTTGATACTCTTCTCGGTGCACGAATATGAGTCCGGCGCTCGTGAACGGTGCGCCCGAGTAGCTAGAACTAAAACCACATGTGGACCCCAAAGCGGACCTCACCTTGCCAAAAATCAACCACACATCGACACATGACGAATAACGGAAGTATAAACACCAGGAGGAGGGGATTCTTCACAATTACACTTATTGCTTCTCTCTCTCGAACTCAACCACTTGTGATTTTCGGCTGAAATTTTACTCATGCTCGAGACGATGTCTCGAAAATATACTCAGGATCTCTGTTTTTGGTGTGTTACCTCGGGCATGTCACATGTGCGAGACTCTAAAACCGAAGTTCAAGTGGATTTTGAACTTAAAACAAACATTTAGGAAAACTTCCTAACACGTGGATAAGATGACAACTACTCTAGTGCGCTTGAATTGACCAAGTCAAAATAGACGCATCACAGGAACATCGTAAAAGGAAATGGAATCAGTGAGATCTCCAATTTATAGCCATCAACATGCCTAATTTGCATAAGTAAGACAGAATTCCAATAGAAACAATTAATTGAACCCAAGTTAGAATTTTGGCAAACCTCAAAGTTGATAATCACTTGATCCAAAGTTAATGAATATAATCCCTCTGTCCCAAAATAATTGCAAACTTTCCATTTATTTAAAGATTAAGGATGAGCTAGTTAGAATAAGTATTTTTCTTCTTATACCCCATGTGTCTTTGTTGTAACAAACTCAAGGGGTTCTAAACAATTTATCTTAAGGATATTACTGGTATTTCATGTATAAGTAACTAACAAAATAGAAAGTGGGCAATTATTTTGGGATGATGAGAGTATTACAAATTTGTGGTTGTCTATTGTCTAGATAAAGCTTGATCTTGCACAACTAAGCATAGGTGCCTGATAGTTACCATTATTGGACATTCAAAAATCAGAACTCGGTGACAAGGCCGATTTATGGACTTTCAAAACTTATTAGTAGTCAAGAAAGATCCAAAGAGTTTTACTAATGGATTCATGTAGCCGACCACAACATTGTTCGAGAAATGGCTTGGTTGTTGTCTAAGTAGTCAAGAAAGATGAAGGAAAGGAAGTTAACTGAAAGATAAATCAAAACCTAGAAAATTTGTAAACAAAAACTGGAGCAGTTTTTTAAAGTGTGCTTCAGACAAGATTTTGCTGTTCAGCTTTAGCGTTTAACTCTGGCAACAAATGTGCAGACATATTTTAGCCAAGAACATTAGAAAATGTTTTAGGAGTGTAGTGTATTTGATACTACTAGCTTGAGTACATGAGCTTCATTACATAGATGATTAGGCTACCACAAAATACATTATGTTTTTCATTAAGCTTGGATGTTAACCCTAAATAATAATGACAAAACCACAGACCATTACCCGCTTACATATCCAAAAATATTACAAGGAAAACAAAAATTATCCTACCATTGGTAGGTTGGAGAATATTAAATAGTAGTTTGTTGATAGGGTCATTTCAATTTACTAATAAGGGTGAACCAAGAAACATATATAAATATAGAACTGGAGCTAGACAAAATTCAATGAAAATGACAGCAAAACTGAAGACAATAAGCTAATTGAAATAAACAGAGTTGGAAAAAGTAGTTCACCTTGATTTATAAATAGATCAAAAAAATTCTCGAACTTATTAAAAAATGCTGCTGTAATATCTTCTCTTCTTAAGTTGCAATCAACAGCAGACAACTCCCTTAATACTGCATTCAAGCATGTCGTTGGTTTCTCATTATCAACATTCAAGCCTATGCCTGCAACAAATAAGGATTGTTTAGCATCATCTACTCAAACAAGTTAGAAGCATCCTTTTGAAATTAGAATGAAGTCATGGCTGCAAAAGCACATGAACTAATTACACATATATTTTTCAGAAAACAATGACTAAAAGCAATCCAAAATTAATGGAAGTACACCACTGAACAGACAACTACAAGTCTTTGTTTACTTACTGTGGATGTTTTCTGTTAACACAAAAAACAATCGCAGTCTAAAACATAATAATCAAACCTTAAACCCACCTTAGTAGCTAACAAGAGATTGAACAGAATACTTCCAAATTTAAATCTAAAACTTCACAAAACCATATACTTCCAAATTTTGATTTTGTCCGTCCCCTCTGTTTTCCTGTTGCCTCAGCAAGATCAGATGATAATGGCAGAAAAGGTTGCTCAAATGACTCCCTTGAGTTTAGGGACCAACAAAATCACAAACATTATCTGACCCTAAATTAACAACCAAGAACACTAACCCAGATTTAAGCACAAAATTAATGAAACCCTAGATAGCCTTACCTACCTCGGCGGTGGAACACGAAGAGCTTCCTCGGCGGTGGCTGAACGACCGCCAAGTACAGAAGCTCAGATCAGTTATAGATGGAGATACAGAAATAGAGAGAGAGAACGGAGAGAGAAAGAGAGCACTATACCTCGGCGGTGCGGCATGACACTGATGTTGTGCACGAAGGCTGATTTCGGAGGAGAGGATTCCGAGAGAGAGAGAGAGAGAGCAGCGCAAGGGAAAAGAGAGAGAGAGAGTAGATCCAGTTTTAATATGGATGAGAGAGAAAATCAATTTCAACTCCAAACCCTAAGTCAAAACGGCGGCGTTTTGATCGCGACGGAGATTAGCGACGGAAATTTCGTAGCTGATTCCGTCGTTGATCAGCTACGGAACTATTCCGTAGCTGATTCCGTCGCTGATCAGCTACGGACCTATTTCGTAGCTGATTCCGTCGCTGATCAGCGACGGATTTGGTCCGTAGCTGATTCCGTTGCTGATAAGCTGTTTTCTTGTAGTGAGTCTTCTCTCAATGCACCAAGTAAGGGCCTGTTTGGGAACACCAGAGGAGCTTATGCAGCCTCCTTTTGGGCCAACCGTGTTGGATATAGAGGCAACTCACAAGAGAAATTTTGTTCGCCAAAAAAATCAAGCAACAGACCTTTCACTCAAAAACTCATGCACAACTCCTGTGGGAGTTCATTTTTCTTAGGAGCTCTACTCTTACTACAACCACATGTGAAGCTCCTTCTTCCGGTGAAATTCCTTCACCACCCCCTAAACCACAACTCATGTAGTATAGCTCTTCATTTGTTTTTATTTTTTTTTCCTTTTGTAGCTCATTCTTATAACTAATTTCAGCCACCAATATCCTTCAATCTAAGGTCAATTGTAATATCGTGCGTTGTTTTCAAATTAACGAAGAAAAAACCAATATTTGTCCTATATTGAAAACAATCAAACGAAGAAGACAATAAACCATTACAATTTTTTTATGGTTTACCACATCTGGCTGATGGTCGACCATATTTATATGTTTGATGGTCGACCACATGAATTGCCGCTTGTAGTTTGATGGTCGACCATTGTGTTCTACAACTAAGTTTGGTGTTCATTTTTTATGGTCGGCCACCTGTCTCAGTTCTTGTCAATTGTTTCCTTCAACATGTGCTCAAATTCTTCATTCTCCATGATAAGAATATAGAAACATATTGAAAGTTACTTAGTTTATTTACTTTCCTTTATTGTGTTTCCTAAATTCCTGTGTAATTAGTTTCCTTATTATGTGATGTAAGTTGTATATATAAATCATAACAGTCTAATGAAAATACAAGTAACATTCTTCAATTCTCTTCTCTGTAACTTCATTATGGTATCAGAGCTATAGGCTGGTCCAAATTTATTTTTTCTCTCCCTTCTATTCTCTTCCTCTTGAATTGTGTTCTTCAAATTTAAACAAGATTTTTCTCAAATAAAATCTCAATGGATGTCGAAAATACACAGACAACCATTCCAAATACCCAAGAACCCACAAAACCTCTTACCTTAATAACCATTCACAACTCCATTAAACTTACACCCACAAGTTACCTTTCCTGGAAAACTCAAACAAAAGCCATTCTCATTGGATATGATCTACAAAAATTCATTGATGGATCTCATCTAGCTCCCCCACCCACTATCACCACAGACAAAGTTGAATCTAGCAATCCTGCTTATCAAACATGGTTACGCCAAGACAAACTCTTGTTTGGGGCACTTGTTGGTACTCTTTCACCGAACCTAGTTCCTCTCATCACCAATTCTAAAACCTCCCACGAAGCCTGTATGATATTAGCTAACACATATGCACGACCCTCTCGCGGCCACATAAAGCAACTCAAAGACCAACTCAAAAACATTACCAAAGACTCTCAATCCATCACAGACTATATGCAGTCCATTAAAACTCGAGCTGATGAACTTGCTATACTTGGTAAACCTCTTGACCATGAAGATCTAATTGAAAAGATTTTAGACGGCCTCGACGAAAATTATCAATTTATTGTCGATGTTGTCAATGGTCGTGATTCTCCAATTTCTTTTGATGAACTACATGAAAAACTTATCAACAAGGAATTATCTATCTGACCTATGACAAGTCTCGTTCACTTACCGGCTTCTACTCACTCCACAAACATTCGCCCCAATCGGTGGTCTACTACCAATCGCAATCATCGGTCCCCTGGGTCTAACACTACACCAAGTCAAGTTCACAACATAAAATCTTCCTTTGACAATCGCGAGAATCGTGCTCCTCCACGTCCATTCCTTGGGCGCTGTCAATGGTGCAACACTCAAGGCCATGTTGTCTCACGTTGTCATCTGTTTCGCCAACAATTTCCGCAAGCTCAACCACCTTCTCGTTCCTCTTCAACTTATTAACCTCGGCCATCGACTCCCTGGAAAACTCAAGCACACGAAACAACAACATCTAATCCCAACACCACATGGCTACTTGACACCGGAGTCTCTCACCATGTCACAACTGATCTCAGCAATCTTTCTCTTCACAAACCATATGATGGTCCTTACGAAATCATGATTGGAGATGGTTATGGTCTCCCCATATCTCACACGGGTTCTTCCTCTCTCTTCACTCCCTTTCACTCGTTTACTCTATCCAATGTTCTTTTTGTTCCTGACATGAAACGTAACCTTATTTCCATCTCTCAATTTTGTCATACCAATAAAACTTCTATTGAGTTCTTTCCTGCTTCATTTCTTGTGAAGGATCTTCGCACGGGGACAGCTCTTTTGCAAGGTCGGACTAAGGATGGTGTGTATGAATGGCCGGTCTCAACCACTCAATCACCTTTAATAGCCTTTTCTAGTGTCAAGACCACTTTACCTGAATGGCATCACCGACTCGGTCATCCGTCTCTTTCAATTCTCAAACATATTATGTCTTCGTTTAGTTTAGATATCTCTCGTCCTTCCAATCTCGATTTTAATTGTAATTCTTGTCAATGCAATAAAAGTCATAAACTATCTTTCTCTACTTCAACTCTCTCTACCTCTTCGCCTCTTGAAGTTGTTTTTTCTGACGTATGGACATCACCGATTCACTCAGTTGATAATTTTAAGTATTATGTCATTTTTTTCGACCATTTTACAAAATATATATGGCTTTATCCTCTCAAGCGCAAATCTGACACACATACCATCTTTGTGCGCTTTAAGGCCATTGTTGAAAAATTCTTTAATCGACCAATCGTAACTTTGTACTCTGATAATGGGGGGAGTATCAAGCATTGTCCTCATTCTTAGCAAACAATGGGATTTCTCATCTCACTTCTCCACCCCACACCCTTGAACACAATGGGTATTCTGAACGTCGTCATCGTCACATTGTCGAAACGGGTTTATCTTTACTTACCCATGCATCCATGCCTCTCTCATATTGGTCATTTTCCTTTTCGACAACCATTTACCTTATCAATCGTCTCCCTACACCAACTTTAGACCACCTCTCTCCATATCTCAAACTATTCGGCAAAGTACCTAACTATTCCAAACTCCGGAGCTTTGGATGTCTTTGTTATCCTTGGCTTCGCCCATACACTTCTCACAAAATCGAGTCTCGGTCAACTCCTTGTGTATTTGTCGGGTACTCTCCCACACAAAGTGCCTACCTCTGTCTTGACACATCTACAACCCGCCTTTACACTTCACGTCTGTACGTTTTGTTGAGTCTATTTTTCTGTTCTCCAACTCTTATGCTTCTCTTACCCGTGTCACTCCATCCACCATCTCAGAATGGTGCACTATGAACTTACCAGTTATGATCACACCATCCGTACGTACCGACTCTGCTACTCCCCCAAGTGTGCAATCTCCTCTCAACCTCAATCAACCTCAAGACTCAATAGAACAAAGTCTCACTCATGACCTTGCTCAACAAGAACCCACCATTTATACTATTGTCCCTGTACATGATACAAAACACAAATCTACCAACAACCAGTCCCACTCCCCTCATGGCCCAAAGCCTATTCACAAACTTAACCTTACTGCTCAACTTCAGCATTCCACTCTTGAACCCACCACAATCACTCAAGCCCTAAAATACCCCAAGTGGAGACAAGCTATGTCAGAAGAATTTGATGCGTTGCTTCGTAAAGGAACAAGGGAACTAGTACCATCTTCACCCACTCAGAATTTGGTTGGGTGTAAGTGGATCTTTAGGACCAAATATTTGCCTGACGGATCTTTAGACAGATACAAAGCCCGTTTGGTTGCTAAGGGATTTCACCAACAACCTGGAGTTGATTACACTGAAACTTTTAGTCCTGTCATCAGACCTACCACTGTTCGTTTGGTTCTCAGTCTTGCGGTCAATCAAGGTTGGTCCATTCGGCAACTAGATGTCAATAATGCTTTTCTTCAGGGCACCCTCAATGAGGATGTATTTATGTCTCAACCACCGGGTTTTATTGATCGCGATTACCCTCATCATGTTTGCAAGCTACGCAAAGCTATCTACGGTCTCAAACAAGCACCTCGTGCATGGTATCATGAGTTGCGTCAGTTTCTTCTCCAATATGGCTTTACCAACTCTATTGTAGACACCTCATTGTTCATCTTCAATAAAGGTTGCACCATCCCTTACCTTCTAGTCTACGTTGATGACATTATTATAACAGGGAATGATACAAAAGTCACACATACATTCATTCATCAACTGTCACAACGCTTCTCCCTCAAGGACCTTGGGCCTCTTGCTTACTTTCTTGGAGTGGAAGTTACGTCACATGACGGTGGCCTTTTCCTATGTCAACGCAAGTACATTAGCGATCTACTTCAACGGACTCACATGACTGATGCCAAGCCCGCTTCCATGCCATTAGCTATCAACCCGACTCTCACATTGCACTATGGCTCCCCACTCTCTGATCCAACTGAGTATCGAACAATTGTTGGAAGCCTCCAATATTTATCTCTCGTCACATTTTCTTCGCCTCTTTGCCCATATTATTATGTACCCTCTTGTCATGCAGCTTCAAGTTTTTAAATGTGTAGTTCATAATTGGGCCATTTTAATTCCTTCGATTAATTAATATTTTATCAACATCATATTCTTTTTTCTTACTAAAATCACTTAGTAAAGATTATATCATCACACGCTCAAGATGAGCTGCAATGCATATGTGTGTTTGTTCCAAATTTAGAACCATGAATTTAAATGCCAAGAAACTCAAAATTTAAACTTAAATTTGAGCAATGGATCATAAGAAAATAAGTACTTAAACTGATTGGGCTCTTATTAACATTTTTTTTTTCTTAAGAAAGTTCAAAGATGATTTTAATCAAAATTTAAGAAGCTGTCATACTAAAGTGGCTACAAGTACTTTATAAAATTAAAGGGAGACATAATTAACACATTAATTATTAAACCTAAATCATTGGTTCCTTTGTGTAAGTACAGCTTTAAAGTTTAAGCCATAGGGATGTGTAATGCAAAGTCAACCCAAACAAAGCATTCATAATTTATATTTTTAGTTTGCTTCTTTCCATGTTTTAACATAATTTAAATAAACCTTAGCTTACATTGTCTTAATTGACCACAAAATTATACTATGTGAGTGCATGAATTGCTTGAGCATTCCCTAAATATACATATAGTCTTCATGGTTGATGATTGATGACCTTAGTCTTCTTTAATTTACTCAACAAAAATAATGGTGGTGACCAATTTTTTTGGTTTCACATATCTAGTTTATTCAACAACAAAGAGAATAAAAATACTCTTGAAATAGTATATGTAATTACCAAAAAAAAAAAAAATTT
>JAYMTH010000898.1:0-17216 GCA_036897465.1 Pelargonium australe | reverse complement strand
CTTGGAGAAGAAGAAATCACAAGCATAAGCAAAAACAACAACAAGCGAGGCGACAAGACAAACAACACTAGCTAAGGTCTGCGAACGTTGACCCCAAAAGTCAAAGTTAGCATATCACAAGTTAACTATTTAAAATGTAACAATTAGAGATTCTCATAGATGAAGAATAAATTTCAATACAATTAAAATAAAACCAAAACTAATAACGTAAAGCATACATGGCAAAGAAATCAGGCGCTATCACCACTCGACTCGGTCGCCGCGGCGCTCAATGTGGGCGGAAGAGGAGACTCCATTGAGCCTCCCCATTACCTCTAACTCGCTCCAAATTGCACTAAATCTCTTCCTTCTCTCTTCTTGGAAGCCAAAGAATGAAGCCAAAGGCTCCTATTTATAGAATTTGAAAAGTGCTTTGGCGCCGCAGCGCTAAGCTCTAGTTGATTGATCTTGATAGATTCTGATTGATCTTGATTGATTTGCTGATTGATCTTGGTTGATTCTGGTTGATTTTGATTGATTTCAAACTGATTTCAAATTGATTGCAAAATCTTCAACCAATGATTTGATTTGCGCAGGCGTCGCGGCGCTTAGAGCCAATGTCGCGGCGCTCAGCTTCATTTTAAGGCGCTGGCCAAGTCAACACGCAAAGTTGGCTCCTTTGAAACCCTAATGGCGTCACACCTAGGTGCTGTGGCGCTCAGCTCCAATGTCGCGGCGCTCAACCATGTTGACCTTTGTTGACTTCTGTTGACCGTTAAGCAGGTTTGGCTTTTGTTGACTTTGGTCCATTTGGTCCTTTGCAGCCATCCCGTGCGCTCCAAAATATCTGAAAATTATCATAAACAACGAGCGCGTGTAAAAGAGGCACATAATACACTAAAACTACTAAAATGCGCTAAAAACACGAAAAGCAAACTCACACACTCGCGAAGGTCAAATAACGCTAAATGCGTTCAAATAACACTACTTAAGCCCAAATGAGATGTAGAGATACAAGAAACATGCTAGTTTTAGTATGATTTAGGGTCGGATAACTAGTATAAAATAAGAGTTATCAGCCGACAGTCTCAGTCATGACCATTGATGCTTGGTGCGCGCAATGACTTTAGTCGCCGGCGGTGTCAAAAGCGACCATCGACGTTGGGCGCGCGCAATGGTTAGGGGTGACGTTGGTTGTTGCCAGCGATCTCGGAGAGCAATACTTTTACCAATCAATTGTCTTAGGAACGTGAATGAGCTCTATGACGTGACACTCGGGTGCCACATGTTATGTTTTGAAAACTTTATGAGGTGATTCCTTTGTTCTTTGAAGTTCTTTGGTTTCCCAATGGGGTTAACGAAGGGGCGAGGGGTCTGTCAACTCCATGGGAGGTAGAATTATTTTTAAGTGTGGAACTTAGCTTTGGGCGTAGGCTCGTTGGAAAGAGCCTTGGAGGTGAGCTTGAGAAGAGTGTAGCATCGCACATTTTGACACTTAACCAAATTTTGAGCTTTGAACTTCAAGGGTATGGACATCTGCAGTTTTATACCTCCGCAGAAATGAACCTCTACGGGAACAAACCTCCTTGAGAATGGACATTCACAGTCTTGCGCCTCTGCGGGAACAAAAAATTAAATTTCCCTTGATGTTTTATTGTGTTGCTTTGATTTTGATTTGCTTCTTCGTATCGTATTTTTTTTCTAAAAGGTTGGTGCTGCCTCTCACACCCTAAAAGCGACGGGGGTCGGAATCGATCCATACGTTTAGGTAAGACGATCGATCATGCAATCAATAGTGGATTCGACCCATGATATTGGACACAGAGGTCTATCCTTCAATCAATAATGGAGTTGATTCATGCTATATGGCATGGCGGGCGATCCTTCAATCAATGGTGGAGTCAACCTTTGCTATTGGGCACGACGGTTGATCATTCAATCAATAATGGACTCAAAACATGCTATCAATAAGACGGTCAATCTTTCAATTAATAGTGCAGTTGACCCATGCTATCGGACACGAGGTCGATCCTTGGGAGAAGTTGGTTCGTGCTTTCAGGCATGACGACCAAACCTTAAGCAGAGTTGCTCCATGCCTTTGGGGCGATGGAGATAATCTTTCTTAGAGTTGTTTCTTGCTTTTGGTCACAATGACTAGACCTCGGGCGGAGCTGATCATGCTTTCAGGCATGGCGATTGTTCCTTGGGAGAAATTGGTTCATGATTTTGGTCACGACGACCAAACTTTTGGAGGAATTGATCCATGCATTTGGGGTGATTGCGACAATCCTTTTTGGAGTTGGTTCATGCTTTTGGGCATGACAACCAAACCTTAGGCGGGTTTGATTCGTGCTTTCAGGCATGACAACCAATCATTGGGTTACATATAAGTGTCGACAAAGAAAGTAAATTTCATTCATTGGCTAGCTATTACAATAGCGGGTTACAAAAGACTTCATTAATCGAAGTACATTGTTTTATGCGGCCCTGAACTGTTCAAATTCTCCCGCTATGAACTTCTATTCCATAAATTCCTTGAAGTAGTGGAAATTCTCAATGGCATGCCCCTTTCTTTTGTGGAGTATGCACTCCATCCAAAGTACATTGTTTTATGCAGCTTGAATTGTTCAAATTCTCCCGCTCTGACTTCTTTTCCATAAATTCCTTGAAGTAGTGGAAATCATCAATTGCATGCCTCTATCTTTTGTGGAGTATCCACCATAGGTTTTCGATGTTCCCTTTCCTTTTTCCAAACGCCAACCCGGTGAGGTGGCAAAATTCTTCCAATTGAAGGGCACGTTTGAGCACATGTTCCTATTGGTCTTGAGGGGAGTGTAACCAAAGACTTTCCTAACCTCTCTTTCCTTGTTCACATTGGGAGCTTTGTCTGTGTTGCCACTTTTCTCCATGTAGGTGGCACGTTGGACTCTTTCAAGCATGTCTTCAGTCCCAACGTACCTTTGGCTGAGGGAAAGCATCTCATTTCATGACGTGGGCAGATTTCTCGCATACGGTTGTGAGCATCAATGAGTTGAGCCCACTCATGAATGTTTTCATCACCTTCTCATCAGTGATCTCATTGCATTCGTGTATAGCCTTACGAAATCATTCCATGAAGGATCCTAGAGAATCAGTTGCCTTCTACTTGATGTGGATAAGGGTCATTTAGGAATTGATGACCTTTTCGTTTAGATGGAGGAAAAATGATTTAAGAACATTGAATTGATCCCAGGACGTGATGGCGCCATTGGGGAGCTTATGGTAGCAAGTTTGGGTCGGACCCATATAAGTGTGTTGGCAAAGAGTCTGCAGTATGTTAGGTCACACTCCGTCTGATATTCCGTCTTAAGCCCAAAATTGGTGGTGAACTCAATGAAGTTAGTCAACCCGTCGTAGGTCATGTTATAGATTTAAACCCCGGGAGTGGGCCAGATCGTCTAGAGAGCCAAACTCGGAAAATTGTTGACAGTGAGCGCAGCAGGAGTCGTGTCGACGGCGCCGGTGGAGACCATTTTCATACGGAGGTGTTGCACTTCTTATTGTATACCGTGAATGCAAGGCTCTCCCCATGGACACGACGCATGGGATGACATACTCCCCAATATTTTGACTCGGGTTACGGATTTTGTAACAATGGGATGACGCTCCGTCATTTTAGAGCTTACGCTCTTGATCTTGGAACTTAGGGACTTTGAGGTCCAAATGATTTTTCCTACGTTAGTGGTGCAGGAGCTCCCCATTATCATGGTCGAGGGGTCTTGGTTGCACTTGCGGTATGCCGAGGCTTGAACACGGGTGTTTTCATTTAGACAACCGCGAGCTCAAACATCGTAATTTCAATGCGACATTATACGCTAAGACTGGTCCATGCTTAGGGTATGCCTCTCTATTCTCGCGCTTTGGGTCGAGATTGGAGGTGTTAGTTCGTGGGTAACAAGGATGGCAAATGTGTCAGAGGCCGCAAGGACGGCGCTTGCGAGGGATGCATCCACCATGATGGTCATTTTCGCATTGAACGTCTACATGACACTAGTGAATCCCTCCATAAAAGGTGTCATGCTTTGGGGGGATGCAGTGATCATGGGGCAGTTGCTTGGTCGAGCTCATGGACCGAGGTAGTGCATTCAACAAATGACATCATGGCGAAAGATTGCCATGGATGTCCAACTCTACTTGTTGTGGAAGAGCAGGGTTATTGCGGTCGTTCCTTGGAGGGAAACAGTCTCTTGAACCCTTGTGCCCGTTGTCGTGCAAGGTTGGGGGAACGATGGCTTTCAAATCATTCACGGAAATGGAACCAACTAATGTGCATGTTTAAATTAGGTCAAAGCAAACACACTACGATGTTTGTTGTCTTGTCTACATAGCGAAGGAATATTCCTTAGTCTTCACATTCTAAGTTCAAATGTTCAAGTGTTCAAGGTTCACACTCTATGTCAAGTTTTGTCACGTGTCTTGCCTCAAGCTTGTGACCTACGCAAGTATAGTAGACCAAAGAATGAGGTACCTTAAGTGTTTCTGAGACATCGCCTCAGGCATGAGAATTAATGAGTTCTCGGCTAAAATACACAAAACTCGTAGAGACCGTTTTAGAGAAAAAAAATAGAGAGAGAAATTCAATAGAAAAAACTTGAGAGATCCATGTTTCTTACTAAGAAATGGGATTATATAGCTCCCACCAAAAGTTCCATGAGTCATTGTGTGATTATCGGTCGGTTAAGGTGGGGACCACTTGTGACTTGAGTCTCTTGCCTCCCAGGAGAATCACTCGTATGCAACGGGCATGCTTGAGGGTTATTTCACATCTTGCACGTGCTCAGATACCTCCCGGGGTCTCAAGAAGCCTTTACCATGTAGGGTAGCATCCTAGGGTCTCGCGGGCTCTTGTTGGCCTTGTTTAACGTTGCACGCATCAAACGAACTTTGTAGGGGTTTAGGGTGATGTTTGTGACCCTCATGCTTGTTCACGACAAGTTAGGACCTTCCACAAGCCTTGGAACAACTCCTGGGAGGCAGAATGGGTGAAAAATACCAAACAGGGTTGGCAAAGTCTTAACGGTTGCGGCAATTATGCTCATCGCCACTTACAAAGCTGGAAGGTGCCTTATAAGTCATGAAAAACTTTCATGTTGCAACTGACAAGGTGCAAACCACTTCTAGGTCGTTTTCAAGCGCGTTCCGGGAGAGGGTCCTTGTCAAGGCTTGTAAATGCTCCTTGTAAATGAGCCTTGTATTTGCTACTTAGAGGGAAACTTGTAGCAAGTCGTGCAGCCTTTTAGCAAGTCGCGTAGCATTGTAGCAGGTCGGACAAGCTTTTTTGCAAGCTGTGTAGCCTTGTAGTAAGATACGCAAGCCTTGTTGCAGGCCGCTTAGCAAACCGCGTAGTCTACTTACAAGGCGTGATGCCTTATAGCAAGTCGCACAAGCCTTGTTACGAGACACGTAGTCTTGTAGCAAGAGATGTAGCATTGTAGCAAGCCGAGAAAGACTTGTAAATAATACGAACTAAGAACATTGAACGAGGGAGAATGAGCCTTGTCGGTTGCGACCAACGAGCTCGTAGCAACCTACAAAGGCATAAATAAGCATTGTCAATCGCGACCATCATGCTCATCGCGACCTACAAGGTTCGTTTCCTCCTTACAGATCACAAGGTGTGCGTTGTTCATGTGATATTTTCTTTGTTTCCTCCTAGACAAGGCGCGAGGCAACATTATTGATGAGCCTCACTGACAAGGCACGTGACGACCTTGTTGGTGAGCCTTTTCAATGAGGTGCGATGCAATCTTATTGTGTCTTGATTCATTTCTTTCTCGGGCGCGCATGAGGGCTTTAGGCGTCATTGGGAGACGGTTGTCATATGCGGCGGTCTCAAACGCAACCATCGGCGTTGGGCACGAGCGATAGCTTTGGGTGCCGTTGAGCGACATTGGGTTGTCGTCGGTGGTATCGGACGCGATCATTGGTGTTGGTCGCACGCAAAGGCTTTTGGCACCGTCGTGTGACGTTGGTCATCAATGACGGTCTTAGACATGACCATCGACTTTGGGTGCACGCAATGGCTTTAGGCACAGCCAACGACGTTGGTCTTTGTCGGCGATCTCGGAGAGCAATCTTTCACCGGTCGGTTGTCTTGGGCACGTGACCTTAGGGAAGACTTGGTGTAAAGGAGTTTGATGACGTGGCGCTCAAATGCTACTGTCATGTTTTCATTTGTTGAAAACTTCTTGTTTTTTGGTAGCGTTAATGGGCATATTATATATTATGTATGATGTATTTTTTTTTTTACTCAGTCAATCAAATGCGCTAGAGTATGTTGTTATTTTGTCCACGTGTTATGAAAGTTGTCTTGAAAATGTTCTAAGTGTTGATTGGGTGTGGAGCTAGAAGCTTGGGCCCTTAGGGATAAAGTTAGATGTTTAAATCCTTGATCCTGAGTTCCTAGTGCCTATGTAAGGGTAGCACACTGTCAACGGATACCCAGGTAAGTTCCTGGAACACTCCATTGGGTGTGAAAGTAAGAATCTCAATCGAGAAAATTCAAGTCACACATCGCTAGTGATGACTCTAAAGAGAATTTTTAGAAAGATAAAGTACGACTAAGATATAGAAAAAGTATCTTGCAAATTATTAGATATCAATCTTCTTAACAGAAAAAAGGTATTTATACTTACGAACACATGTTCTCGTGTAGCTAGTTGTTGAATGAGTGGGTTCCCTGTGTGTTGGAGTTCTAGCCTTCTAGGAGTGTCGATCACAAGCGTTGCATAAGCTTTGAAGCTTTCGTTCTTAAAACATTACAAGGAGAAGCGAAACCACTAAGAGCCTATATATACCACTTTAGATAGTGTCTTAGTGTTGTGTTATTGGTGTGGTGAGACAGGGAGTCTTGATGGTGACTCGGGGAGGCATGTTGAGAATTGTTGGTGATCAAGCTAATAAACACAACTCACAAATTATACAAACTACACAGATATTGAGCAAGAAACTAAAGCTTTCTGATATTGTATTTAGTAATCTTGATCACACTTTCAAATGACAAATGCAGCAACTATATATAGATAAATTACTAACAAACCAAAGTTAATAAATAACAACTATCTAATAGATAATATTGACTAAACAAGTGGAGTATCACAACTCCTTATTTTCAGCAACTAAGCCAGACAACCTGATCATGCTGGCTGATTCTCAACTTTGTGGTGAGTTAAGATCATGGCTTCAACACTCCCTCTTGAGCTCAAATCACAAACACCAAGCAATACTGTAAGGAACTCATACCTTGTTGTTGGTAAGCTTTAGTGAAGATGTCTGCAAATTGAGCATCTGTGGAACAATATTTGATCTGGACTTCTTCAGTTTTCATAAGCTCCTTGATGAAATGGTACCTCAATTGAATGTGTTTTGAACTTCCATGAGCTCCAGTATTCTTTGCAATGGAGATTGCTGATTTGTCATCATAGGATAGTTCAGTTGCTTGTTGTTGCTTCAAATTGAAATCTTCTAAGAGTCTTCTTATCAAATTCTTTGACGAGCTGCTGCAGTACCTGCTACATATTTAGCCTCTGCAAAGAAGAGTGCAACTATGGGTTGCTTCTTTGAACACCAAGAAATTGCACCCAAGACAAGATTATAGACATTCTGTGTTGTGCTTTTTTTGTCATCAAGACAAGCTGCCTAGTCACTATCTGAGTAGCCCCTCAGTTTGAATTATGCACTTCTTTCATACCATAAACCATAATTTAAGGTTCCTGACAAGTATGTCATAATTATTTTTCTTGCTCCATGGTGAGTTCTTGAAGGTGAACTCATGAATCTTGAGACCACTTCTACTACAAACGAGATGTCAGGCCTCATATGTTTTAAGTAGATCAAACATCCCCCCAAACTTCTGAAAGTTTTAGCATTTGTGAGGCCTGCACCATCATCTAACTTCAGTTTCTGACCTTTGTTCATAGAAGTTGATACCTATTTGCACTCTATCATCTTAAACTTCTCAAGCAAATCACCTGCATACTTCTTTTAAGATACAAAAATACCATCTTCCTTCTGCATGACCTCAAGCCCCAAGAAATAGTGATGTTTTCCTAAGTCAGTCATCTCAAATGCCTTAATCATGTTATTCTTGAAGACATTAAGCAGATTTTGGTTTGACCCCATGTAAATTATATCATCCACATAAAGACAAATGAATAAGTAATATGATTTATCTTCTCTTTTAACATAGGGAGTTTGTTCATTGTTGCTCTTCTCAAATCCATTGCTCCTGAAATATGCATCAATTTTGGCATACCATGCCCTAGGTGCTTGTTTTAAATCATACAAGGCTTTGTGAAGCTTCTAGACTTTCTCTTCCGCTCCCTCTGCTATAAAGCCATCTGGTTGTTGCACATAAACTTCCTCTTCAAGTTCTCCATTTAAGAAAGTTGTTTTAACATCTAAGTGATGTATAACCCAGCCATGATGTGCTGCAATAGCTAGAAATATTCTGATTGTTTCAAAACGTGCAACAGCAGAGAAGGTCTCCTCATAATCTATTCTATATCTCTGTGCATAGCCTTTAGCAACTAACCTGGCTTTGTGCTTCACAATCTTCCCATCTGCATCAAGTTTGGTCTTGTAAACCCACTTCACTCCAATTGAGTTTTTTCCATCTGGCAAGTCTACTAACTCCCAAGTTTCATTCTTTATGATTGAATGAACCTCATCTTGTATTACTTTCTCCCAAACCTCAACTCATGCAGCTTCTTCATGACACATTGGTTCACTTGTGAGCATTGCAAACCCAACTTGATTAGTAGCTTCATAGATTTCTCTTAGAGATCTGAATTTTGTTGATCTGGGAGAGAAATCACTAGAGCTAGTTGAGTTCTCTTATTCTTCTCCTTCTGATTCAGCACTTGATGTGTCTGCTGAAGTTCTTGTTGTATTTGCTTCAACTGCTTCTGGAGTGGCATGATCTTGAGGAGACTGAACTTGATCATCAATAGTTGGAACCAGATTATGTTGTTCTTCTTCATTCCAAATCCACCTGGCATGTTCATTGAATACAACATTCCTACTAATAACTACTCTATCACTAGTTGGATCATACAACTTATATGCCTTACTTTCTAAGAAATAGCCAACAAAGATGCATTTTTGAGATTTATCATCTAGCTTTCTTCTCTCATGTGAATTTACAAAGACATAAGCTAAACAACCAAATACGTTTAAATGACATACATTTGGTTTTCTACCATGTCAGGTTTCATATGGAGTCTTGTTCTGAACTACTTTTGTTGGTGAAAGATTTAATAGGTACACTGATGTTGCCACAGCTTCTGCCCAAAACTTGTTTGGCAAATTCTTCCCTCTTAGCATGCTCCTGGCCATCTCAACAACAGTTATATTCTTTCTCTCTGCCACATCATTTTGCTCAGGTGTATATGGTGTTGTCAGTTTCCTCTTAACGCCATTTTGCTCACTAAAATGCTTGAACTGATGTGAAGTGAACTCCCCACCTCTATCTATCCTTAAGACCTTGATTTTCAGTCCTTTTTTATTCTCAACCAAAGCTTTAAACTTAACAAAGTTTGAGAATGTTTTACTCTTTGTTCTCTGAAAAAACACCCAACTGACTCTTGAGTAATCATCAGTGAACAAAAGAAAGTACAAACTACCTCCAAGTGACTTTGTCTGCATAGGGCCACATAAATCTGCATGTATTAGCTCCAAGCATTCTGTTGCTCTCCAAGTTCGATCATTTGGAAATGATTTTCTTGATTGTTTTTCATGAATACACCCTTCACAGATTGGTATAGAGTGTATGTTTGGAAGTCCAATCACCATGTTCTTGTTCTCAAGCAGCCTCAATCCTCTTTCATGTAGATGTCCATACCTCTGGTGTCATAAGTTGGTTTCTTCTTTTTTACCTGTGGCTTTCTATGCCAATTCATTGACACGAGTTGAATTTAGAGGAAACATCCTATTGCTTGTCATATCCACTTGAGCTGCCATCTTCCCAGTAGCTTTATCTTTGATAGAGCACACTCCATCATCAAAGAGAATGTTAAAGCCATTCACCATCAGTTGTCCACACTTAGCAAGTTATGTGCTAATGTTGGCACATACTAAACATCTTCTAAACACTTCTCATGACCATCTTCTGCTGCCATGATCATAGTGCATCTTCCTTCTATTGCAGCTTCTTGATCATCTCCAAGTTTGACCTTCCTCTCCTTAGCTTTGTCATATTTCTTCATGTTCTTAAAGCTTGTTTTGCTTCATGTCATATGGTTAGAGGCAACTACTATCAACATACCATACATCTTGCTGTGTATCACATCATTGATTTGTCAGGAACAACTTCTCCTCAGTTTCTGTCTCTTCAGCAAAGTTTGCTTGCTTTTCCCTGCTCCAATAGTCAGCTTTCACATGACCAAACTTCTTACAATTATAACATTGGATGTTACCTCTTGCTTTATTTTCAAAGCTTCTGCCTCGTCCTCTACCACCTCTGCCTCGAGTTGCATTGAATCCTCTTCCTCTTCCACCAAGTATGACATAAATGTCATTTCTTGGTTGAAATGCTTGCTTTACTTCTTTGCCTTTCTTGACCGCTTCTGACCTATTAATTCTAGTCTCATGAGACTGAAGTGAACCCATCAGCTCATCCGTGGTATAGGAAGCCAAATCTTTTGACTCCTTAATGGCAGCAACCACGTGATCAAACTTCACTGGCAAGCTCCTCAGCACCTTCGACATAACTGTTTGTCACTTATGATATCACCACATGACCTCATCTGATTCACAATGCCAGTAATTCTTGAGAAGTAAGCATGTACATCTTCATCTGGTTTCATCTGTATATTCTCGAATTCCCTTTGTAGTGCTTGTAACTCAACAGCTACAACAGTAGATGAACCATGATAAGATACCTGCAAGATTGTCCATGCCTCCTTTGTTGTTGAGGCTCTTGCTATCTTGGAGAAAATTGTATCATGTATTTCCTGTTGTATAAAGAACAGTGCTTTCGAGTTCTTCTTGATACTCTCTTTCAACCTTGCCTCCTCATCATGTGCATTGTAGCCATTCTCAACAAAATCCCATAGATCCTGAGACTTGAAGAGAGTCTTCATTTTGATGCTCCATTATTCATAATTATCACCCTTGAATATTGGAATTGTTGGTTGTGTCATGTTTGTTGCTCCATTTGCAAAGGCCATCTTCTTCACGCCCTTAACAAGCTCTGATACCAAATGTTGGTAATCAAGCTAATAAACACAACTCACAAATTAAATAAACTGGTCGACAAATATTGAGCAAGAAACTAAAGCTTTCAAAAATTGCATTTAGTAATCTTGATCACACTTTCAAATTAATGACAAATGCAACAACTATATATAGATAAATTACTAACAAACCAAATCTAATAAGTAGCAACTATCTAATAGATAATATTAACTAAACAAGTGGAGTATCACGGCTCCTTATTTTCAGCGACTAAGCCAGACAACCTGATCATGCTGGCTGATTCTCAACGTTGTGGTGAGTTGAGATCATGGCTTCAACAAGAACCTCTCACGTTGGAGTTGGAGGATTCATTATCTTATATATGCATGTCGCATATTTTTTATCTAGTATTCACATGAACTACTTGTTTGTAAAATGTTACTAACTTGAGACCTTGTTTAATTAGGGACACTAATGATCATGGTTGCATAAGTGTTATCACTCTTATTAATTTCACAACACATCGGTATTTTTTGTAACGATGGAAACCGCCTTGGACTTTAGATTAATATCTCATCCATAAATAACAAAGCTAGATATAGTTCTAGAGATAAAGTTTCAATGTGAAAAATGTGGACCACTTTCTCCTATCAAGAAAGGAGTATTTATAGTCGCAAATATATGCACCTAATTAAGCACCTCGTGTTGGTATGTGGTTGGTTGTTTTTACAAGGCAGGTTTGATTTGTTGTTTAGGCTCTAGTTTTCATGGTATGCCGTCGCTGGGGAAGATCAAAGCCTCTACCATACCAGACAGCAACCTAGCATTCTAGAAGATTAAAGTGTCTTGGCAAAGTTGACGCATGTCCTAATTCGTGGGCATGGTGATCATCAGCCTTTTATACAAAAACATTTCACTCTTTTTTTTTTCTTTTTTCCTTTATGGGCAATAGGTACTTGTATTCATTGTAATAAAATTACAAGAAGAAGTACAAAAGACAACACACAAAATGAAAATTAAAAAAGTGAAACAAAGGATAGTGAGTCAGATATCCATCTTTCTATTGTGAGCAAGTATACCAAATTTGGTTTGTGAGCCATGACAGTTGCATAACTTTGGTAACTGATTTCTAAAATGCAGAACCTGGGCTTGTGGTATTGTTTCTGAATAATGCATCTTATTTGCTTATCCATATGCACCATAGATTTGACAGACAAAATAGGGACCAAATGCTATTGAGTTCTAATAGATGGCGAGGGCATGGCATGGCATGGCATTCATCTTTTAATAGAAAAGTTTTTTTGAGGTGGGGAGCCCTTCGAGGAAGTGATATGAGCTTTCACATATGTTTAGTAAACGCAAAAATCTTCCCTGAACACGCGATGGAATCTTGAACGATGCTTCCCTGGACCCTTGAAAGTTTCTTGAACGACGAAACAAGCTAAATCACCATTCATTGTTGTGCTGAGAAAAGGTCCAATATTGGTTTGGGCTCGTCACTACAGATTTTCCATTTATCATTTTGATCAATCCCTTGGACGCAAATATGACCATTCGCATTGGAAAATTCTTGTTGTAGCGAAGGTTTTCCAATGTGTTCGGGGGTGATTATTGTTCCAGTGGGCAACTTCTCGTCGTGATGAAGGTTGTCCAATAAGCGCAATGTCTATTATCATGTGCACGTTCGCGAGGGTGGCCTTCATAATCGTGGGCATCTCTTGTTTCGTATTCACGGGAACACATGAGAATAACGTGCACTTGGTCCTAGGAGCAAGTCTGTGTGGACACCTTCCGGGAGTGAGTCTGTGTGGACGCGATTCAGTAGCAAGTCTGCGAGGGTGCGTTCCAAGAGTAGGTTTGTAGGGGCGCGTTGATATATCCAAGAGACCTTGATATATTTGGCGGAGGAATTTGAGAAACTCCTAAAGGTCTTCTCTACTCCCAGATGTCCATTTTTGTGGAATGTTTTGGCCTTTGAGAAGGGGATTAGCGTGGCGCTCGGGCACACCTTATCGTGTTTTCATTTTCTATTTTGACATATTATTTTTTACGTATCATTAAAATAAAATTTAATATAAAGTGTCATCTTTGACTTAGATTAAGCTTAAAAAAAAAGTTGGACTCATATATACATATATTAATGGAGATGAAATTGAATTGAAAATTGGAGGAAATTTTTATTGGAATGGAACATAACTATAAATGTGTGGTACATGTATACATGGGTAGGTAACGTTGATCATGATTTGAGTTGAAGACAAGCCTTTGGCTGTTGAACTCCACGGGACAATCCGTATGCATTATTGCAGCTCGAAACCACATTCCCTATACCTCTTCCTCTACCTCTACCCGCTGCTCTCAGCTTTATTGTGTCTACTGTGATGTTTTCGCACGGAACGTTTCTGCTGCAGTTAAAATTCACCGCCACTTCACTCGCCGACGTCCCAAATGAGTTGCTGTACACTACGTCGCTTATGCGCACACCACTTTCCTGTATACACACACATGCACGTACGCTACATCTTAATTTACATAACGTATCTCAATCTTTCATAAACATATACTATTATTTTCTCTTACCGCGGCCTTGCAGGACTCTGGGTCATGTGTATCACAGTAGTATTGGTCAATTATTATTGGATTTTTCACGTCCGTAAAGTTCAATCCTGAGAAATCAATGTGTCGTACATTGCCCCTACCAACCTAACAAACAAAGTACATTCCATATATATATGTATATATATCGTCAATGATTGTGCACATTTAATAGGGTAAACTACGTATGATTACCATGTATTTATCATCTTTTACATTGATCGAACTACTAAAAAATTTAATTTTTTCTTGAATTATTTTTCATCCATTCTGTCAGTTAACTTTGATATAAACATTCAAAATTGTCAATTTTTCCCTACTTGTCACATTTTCTGTAACTTTAAATTGTCATGTACTTGTCACTTTTTGCAATAGACTACTCTAAAATTGCAATTTTTGAATAATTATGACAAAGTTAACTAACGAAATTGGTGAGAAATAGTTCAAATTAATCTAACGTTACAAAAAAAAAGCGTAATTTATTACAAAATAATGTGACAAATACAAGATAATCATATGTAATTATCCGACATTCATAATTTATACCTGCCAAGTCTTGATTCGCACCCCATTGGTCGTCCCTTTGAATTGGGCGTTCCTCACCATTATGCTCTCTACGCTTACTTCATTTCCATCCTTACCTAAGCTTCCTATGCTTTATTCGGAAAATTGAGATAAATAATTAGCAAATAAAGATATGATGAGATACACATGAACAAATATGAAGTCTCTTAGGTTGGTACCTTATGCCATGACCAGGTCCGCAATATATGTCAGTGATATTGATTTGTGAAGTACCATCCCCAATAGAGATACAATCATCACCTAATATATAATCAAGTAATGGTTAATGCAAAGTAAATATATATTGACCACATATATACTACGAATCGAACTGAGATATAATATACTTGCCCGAGCTAATTGTTGCGCCATGGACGGACACATTACGGGAAGATTGAATGTGGATTCCATCGGTGTTTGGACTCGTGCCCGGAGACTGTATGTTCAACAAACTCAAGTCCGCATTTTCACTTCCCATCACAAGGATATGAGTTTGCGGACTATCTTTAACAGAGACGTTGCTCATACGAAGCCCGTTACAACTATCAAAACTCAATACCTTCGCGAAGATCCAACACCAACTTTATATAATTATAAGGAGACAAATTAATGTATATAGATAACGTTAATTACAAAGAAACTATAATAGAAATGTTTACCGTGGGTGCAAGTTTGTTACATTCCTGTCCACAAATCATAGACTATGTGTGAAAATTGGTTCGGGAAAAGAAATATGATACCAAATGAATTTTAACACAAAAATATGGTACCAAAATTGAATACAAATGAATTATATATATATATATATACCTCTCCAGGATGATATTTGCAAGAAATATCCCACCATCCCTTGCCACTGCCATCAAGAAAACCAGAGCCATCTATATGGAGCCCAGTTATGGACTTAAAACCTAACCATTTTGACACATCTTTTCCTTTCCAAGCACTCACACTTTCGGGTGCCTGAATCGTTCCCAATAACTGTACGAGCGTTGTAACGACTATTAGTATGTATATGGACCACAATACTGAAAGTAGATTCTTCCTAAATTATCATTTCTATTGTAGCGGAGTTAGGGGTGGACTGTAGTAGGCAAAGGCCCATCTTAGCTTGATAAATAATACAATATATTTTAAATGATTGTACTATGTTAATTCTCTATCGAGTGGCGAGTGATGCTCTATCTCAAACATCTAAGGTTTCAGTTTAAATATTTCTTAAAATTATGAATTTAATTTAATTTGTAATTTGAAACTAAAAACATACGTGACCCTCAACTTTCCGACAGTAGGTGAGTGATCCTTTTGTTGATCTTATAGAAAATTACCTTAATATTAATAGCTCCAAAATTGCAAGGACCAGTAAAAAAACATGGGATACACTAAAAATGTTTTTCCTTCAGGAATTAAAATGGTTGGTTCGCTTGTTGCTTTACATGCATCAGTCAACACCTTTGTAAATGCCTGCAAAAAAGATTGTATACATTACAAACTCCATAATATTTGTAGTCTTTGAACAAAGAAAATTTTAACCTCGTACGTACGTACGTACCTCGGAATCATCTGATTCGCCATCGCCCCGAGCTCCATAATCGACGACGTTGAATGTGTTACCATCCACACCAGCCCTACTGCAAATGAACATTTGAGAGACCAAACTCGTAATGAAAATTATATCGAATAGATACTGCATTGTGACAAAACTTTTATTTGAAATTATAATATTTTCCCTATTGTTGTGGTTTAAGTGAACTTATTATAATCAAAGCAATGGCAAAGAGTAGTGAAAAAAGCAGGCTATTTAAGATGATTTTGACTGGTGATTTAAAAGGAAGAGAATTATTTAGAATTGGAATTTTGGTATCACGACTGTATCTTCATTCAGATTCTGTGGTTTATATTATTTGAATGGAGATGTGCATGCATGCATGAATATTATCAAAAGAAGAAAATTACAATCACATATTGGGGAGTCTTTTTAAGGTTGTTTTGCCGTAAACACAAACTGATTCAATTGTCACAGACACACAAAAAAGTTGATATTTTAACTGTTCATTATATCTTAATTAATTAATAAATTAGGGAACCAATTCTAAATCCAAATCCATTGCATAAGCATGAATAAGCTCTTAATGCATACTCAATTCGCTTCAAAGTAGGGGAATGACAAAAAAAAAAAAAAAAATTATTAATATTTCATACATAATTAATCTCCTAAATAAAAGAATGGTTAAATGATTTTAATATTTTATCTCTTGAAGTGAGAAACATTATTATAAAAGTTATTTTATAATATTATAAAAGTTGGTTGTATATAAAGTCCTTAAAAAAAATAGAGCTTTGATGGATAAAACATCTTCTATATAATGTATACCACGTTTATCATTCAACAAGTAAAGTGTAATAATAATTGTCATACTAATTTTTATTAATAATTTTTTTTAGTTATGGATCTTTAACGATTAAAACTGAAAAAGCATTTAAGCTAAATGAAACGAAAAAGCTTCAAATTGTTAAATTTGGTAATGTGATAATCTTTTATGTCTTTTAACATGCATGGGATGAATTTTAACTAATCAATATTCTTTTCTTTCTTTTTTGGGTAAAATGCCGTCAGACCCCTTGGACTTATCCGTTTTTTGGATTTAGTCCTCATCTAGGGTTTTGCATGGTTCCCACCCCTGATCTTTTAATTTTTTTTAAAACGGCCCATCTGACCCGCTGTAGCCGGTCATGACAGCCACGTCAGCGCAGATGCTGATTCACCCTGCCACGTCGACGAACAGATTAAGTGGAAAAAAAATCCCCCACACGACGTCGTTTTATCCCTTTCGTTTAATCTCAAAACGCACCCACCCTCTTCT
>JAYMTH010000897.1:0-17237 GCA_036897465.1 Pelargonium australe | reverse complement strand
AAAAGTAACAACATGATCTTCAGAGGAGGTATGTGTAATATTGCTATCTAAGAGGGGAGATATGTGTAATTTTCCCTTTATTTTTCTCTCCTTCATTCTCCTCTCTCTATCTCTCTGGAACTTGCTCACTTCATTGCTCAAGAATAAACCAATTATGTTTTGGATTACAAACAACAATTAAGAAGGGTGAAGATTACAAAAATTGAATTACAACTAGTTATGTTTTGAATTGATGATGACAACTCTCTTCCCAATTTCTCTATCTCTTCGATGATTTTCACAATTTTTCAACAAAAAAAGTCAAATCTGTTCCCAAATTTGTGTTTGGCAAGAAGGAAAAGATGATCCAAACTAATACCAAATTATACACCAACAAAATGAACCAACAACAATAAAAATTGAAACAAATATTCAAACAATGAATCCAATAAAAAAATTGAACAATGAACCCAATCGGATATGGAGTTGTTGTTCGTGACCGGTGGTGTTGTCGGCGTTACTGTTCGTGACTGGTAGTGTTGCCGGCGTTGGGATCTCAGATCTCGTCTTCACCGAGACCACACCGGAGCCCTAACCATCTTCTTTTCGTCGTTGCATATGAGACTGTGCCAGATCTTGGCTGAGCCGATCCGTTGCCGGCGTCTCGAAGGTTGAATCGAAGCTCGCGCCGCCGTTCCAGCTCTGATTTAGTTTGAGCCATTTCTGGCGTCTCAGATCTGGTCTCCGTCGGACGAGAGGGCCGTCGGACGCCATGGAGAGAGACGATTGGGTCGTCGGACGAGAGGGTCATCAGACGAGAGGGTCGTCGGACGTCATGGAGAGAGATGAGAGGGCCGCCGGACGCCATGTCTGCCGCCGCCGCCGGACTTCATGCTCCAGTGAGTCCAAAAGATAGGTATATTAGGGTTCACATGGAAAGAGAGAGAGAAGAAAAGGAGAGAGAAGAGAGGCTGGGGTTTTATTTTTTTGCTTTTTTGTTATGTTTTTTATTTTTAAATTCCAATCATCTAATTAATTAATCCACATCATTCAAATCATTAACACACATCATCAAATAATATCCAACTAAGCAGTCCACGTCAGCAACAAAACGTCCACCTCCGCAGCTTCTTTTCCACGTCAGCGCAAATTAACAGCCAACATGACGGAAGGTAACGGTGGGCATTAGATTGGTTATAAAATAATAATACAGACACTCAATTGTGTACGAAATAGAAGTGTGGGTACCAGATTGAGAGAAATAAAAATTTGAGCACCAAATTAAATATTTTTTGAAAATCTGGGCACCAAAAAAGTGGTTATCCCCATCAATTTTAATATGCCATTGATTACTTGTACTTTTATTTTATTTCATTACCAAACAAAAGAAGGTATGGGATGGGCTAGGGAGTTAAAGAGGATAAGGACGAATTATATATTGAGAACAGATGTAATAATATGATTGGAAGGTCCTGTAATGTCAAGTCACAGTCTCATCAGGTTGATGACCTGTTATGTAGATCCTTCTGTGATTCCCTAAACCTATGCTCTATCTTCCTTCCACACTTTTCGTTTCATTGCATTTCCAATTCCTACTACTTCTTCTTCTTCTACACCATTTTCTTTTCAATTCCATTGATTTCTGGCTTTTCTCTTCCATTGTTGCAACCTCTCACTGCCTAACTTGCAGAAGCCACCACACGCCATCAACTTCCAGCTCCACAATGCGCTAGATTATATTTTACAACCTGCATGTCGCCTTCCAGTAAGCACTACCTTTGTTATTTTTTCCATGTATATTTGGTCAGTGAAATTTCTGAATTTAGCTTGTTTCAGAAAAATAATTTATTTAATTAAGCCCTTTCCTCCATATCCTTACTCACCGATCGATCACTCTATCACTATCAGTATCATAGATTTTTTTTTTTTTTTTTTTTTCATCTCCTCATTTTTAGAAACTTGTATCTTTTTTTGAGTTTATGCTTTCCAAGCCTTTCTTTCTTTTATTTCATTTTATTCCTGTAATAGTGTGGGTGGTTAAAATAATTAAATGTATGATCATGGAAATGTGTAATTTGACACTTCACAAATAGATTTTGAAGCTCAGAAGATCACTCTTGCATAACTCTCAGAGTCTCTATACACAGTGTTAATTTCTGTTTTATTTTTCTCTATTATGACATGCTTGCTGATTATTTCTTTCAGTGTAGAGCTGGGCTTCTTGATATTTTGGGAGGATCTTGAGATGAGCAGTTTGGAGAGAGATTTTTTTTCTTATTGTATATAATTGGAAGAGAATCTGATTCATCACAGCTTGAAATTGAAAATCAAGAGCCTGAGCAAATTATTGTTCATAGGCTGTTTCTGTTGAGAGGCAGATACAATGGCTGCGTTAGTAGGTGATATCATGTCAAGAATGCAAAATTTACCCACTTCTGATCATGCTTCTGTCGTCTCCATGAATTTATTTGTGGCCTTGCTTTGTGCTTGCATTGTGATTGGCCATCTTTTGGAGGAGAACCGGTGGATGAATGAGTCAATCACTGCACTATTGATTGTAAGTTTTCCTTTAGCTCTTCTCTTACCTTTAACAACTGTATAAAATAGTTCAGTTAAGCACAAGCAAGTATACTTCTTACATTCTGTATACATAGTGGCTTGTACATTGTATATTTGTATCGTTTCCATGTAATCTAGGCCACTTGATCAGTGCTTAGTTAAATAAATAACTATTATACAGATGCAGGTGGCATATAAGCTGGATTTTAATTGTTTCTATGTGTACTGTTTGCAGGGTGTGTGTACTGGAGTTGTAATTTTGCTGGTTAGTAATGGAAAAAGCTCACATCTTCTTGTCTTTAGTGAAGACTTGTTCTTTATATATCTTCTGCCACCGATTATATTTAATGCAGGGTAAGTTATTATCCAAGAATCTGGTTGTTTGTTTAGTGCACATAACAAAAATTATGGTTTTGCAATATTTTTTGATCATTTTAATGGATCCATTTTCTGCCGATTACTACCCTACCCCTAATGAGTGTCTTGTATTTCCTTTTTCTTTTCTGAAAAAAAAAAAAACATTATGGATCAGTGAGTATTTGACAATTTCCCATGTGCACACGTTGCATCAAACTCCAAGGGGCCAACTTATTATTGGGATACTATTGGTAACTTATGCAGAACTAACCTCTTAAAAATGAAATTGGACGCTCATTTTCCCATGCACAACTTTTACCTTTTAGAATATACCATTCTATTTATAAAATATATATACTTCTGCTGAATCTTTCATTTAGCCCTAAACTTCTCAATGAGAATTGGCAATCACAAATTGCCTTCTACGAGCAGAGAATCATATCAATTTCCTCTGAGATTATGGCATTGTGTTCTTCTTTATATTTATTTGGTCAGTTTCGTTTTACTGATGCATTCTAATATTTGATATCTCCTTTCTAGGGTCTTCTCATGTACTATTCTGATGTCTGTGTTCCATGGCAGATTTCAGGTGAAAAAGAAGCAATTCTTTCGTAACTTTATTACTATCATGCTGTTTGGTGCTGTTGGCACATTGATATCCTGCACCATTATATCGTTAGGTATGTTTTGGTCATATATACAGTATTTTTCTTTAGACTTAATCTTTGGTAGTAGAATGGCAAACCATATATGGAAGTTTATTCGAACTTTTTCATGCTATGCTGTTGACTTGCTACTTCTTCAGTCAGAAAACAATTGCACAAATGAATAATGACTAGTTTTCTTTCATTGTAGCAACACTATTCGAAATATGGTACTAGATCAATTTTCGTATCCTTTGATTTTTGAATATTCACCATTCTGTAATAGATTGATGATGGCTAATTAGAAAGAAAAGAAATATGTCATGAAGCCCGACAAAGGATCAATATATAAAGGCTGTAGGACATTTGTTAATAGTGTATCTTAAGGATTAAAAATGATCAAAGAAGAACTGTATATGGAACATGTAATCATTAACTCACCTTCTAGAAAGGGTCAGAAAAAACAAGGGAGGTGAAGAATAACTTAATTCCAAAGTCCATTTTCTACCTCCAAAAATTTGGAAAGGAAACTGAGATCCTGCTAGGTGGAAAGATAAGACTCGTGAATCTCTTGAATTTCTTTAGTTTTGCTGAATCCATAAATATGGGATATATTCTAGAACTGTAGTATCCTTCCATTAAAGTGCACCACATACTTGTCCCTGTCAGTAGTCAACATGCTTGGATTTGTATAAAGGGAGAATTTTATAAAGGTAGTTAGAATAGAAGAAAGAAAAACAAAACAGAGAGCACAAAAAGAGCGACCTCGTGCACAAGTCCCGTCGATTCATATAAGGGAGAAGAAAAACAAGGCCAGTGTAATAAAACAAGACCTATTTATACAAATAGAGCTAGACTATACAAGGAAAGAAAAACCAATGTACAATTACTCCTAAAATACAACATCCCTATCATTTAGCAATCAAAGATTGGTTGCAAATTTGTACTAATATTAACACTCCCCTCAAGTTAGAGCATATATGTTATATACTTGTATGTGTCAAGCTTGTTACAAATGTAGCTTATGCGAGGTCCTCAAAGAGATTAGTCTGATGTGGAACATCTATCTAAAGGAGAACCTGCTCAATCTGCATCTGAGTACCCAACCATTAGAGTATCTTCTTCGTTTTCATACAAAAATCCCAAGCCTGGAGCGCCCTTAATGTATTTGAGAATTTGCACCACTGCATCCCAATGAAGTAATGACTGTCTCAAGAAGATTGGAGGATTTGACTTGCAACACTCACTCCAGAGATGGCAGATTTGAGAACCAAGCGGTGAAATTGTTGAGACTAGGATGTCCAAAGGCGATTGTGAATGTGTGATAAATGATCGGTGATTGAGTAGAAGTGCATGCAATCGGAGAAGAATGCATGGTAAGATGATACAACCTTTGTGACTCATGCCCCACGCCAATGATCAGTCCTGTACCTTGGTCTTGCACAGTGACTGAGTCATCAATGAAGGTAACATAACAATTAGGAGCTCTTGTTAATTTGCTAACAGGAACAAGACTGAAAGGACTTTCTAGATATAAAGATTCGAATGTAAATGTAATGATGGGGAAGGTCTCACAATACCAATGTGATGCCTTTAGCTATTGACTTGGATTTGTTGATGAGAGTTACACTTGGAAGAGACGTGGAATTAGTTACATGAGAAAAAAGATTTTTGTTACCAAAGATGTGGTCTAAAGTACCAGAATCAATAACCCAAGTCTCAAGTGTAGGGGACTAGGTGAAACAAGCAAGAGAATCTCCTGTCTGAGCTACGGAAGTACTAAAAAAATAAAATTTGCTTAGAAGGTTGATGATGGAGATAGTCTTCAAAATCTGCTCCACTAAACATAATTGAACCCAACATGTGTATATTAATCTGAAGCAAACAACACCTAGGAAAATGGCCAGAACAGATGAGGATCGGAAAACTGTCCAAAAAGCTTCACCAGCGTGTGACAGAAAGTGGCAGCACGTGGCAGAGAATTCTGGCAGCTCTGTTGACGGCATATGGACCAGCTCGTGATGAAGAGGAGGCTGACTCCGTTACAGTGGGCTATCAGCTGGTGCTTACTGACCACTTACTAGTGGTCTGACTGAACAAAGCTCCAAGAAAAACTGACCGGCTGTTTTTTAACAGACCCAAACCGTGCTGCTTCCAGATTCTTGCACTGATACCATGTAGAGTTTAGGAGAAGTGTACGTCTTTTATTCAATAAAACAGGACCTATTTATACAAGTAGAGCTAGCCTATAGAATGAAAGAAAAATCAATGTACAATTATTCCTAGAATACAGCATCCCTAACATTTAGCAATCAAAGATCGATTGTAAATCTGTACATATATTAGCAATACCTAAAAAGGGCTTTCAAGTACTACCTTTGCTTCCTAGGGTACCACCTGGTGGCTGGAACCCTTTGGGTAGTACCATATTATCATTTACGTGCTATTGACGAGGAAAGTATAGTACCTAATTGCCATTTATGGAAGAAAAAAACATCCAGTACTTTTAGATATTTTCATTCATAACATGTTTTTTTAGAAATATACCCTGTTTAGATTACTTGGAGTGAGGCCTAGGATTACTTCAATATCACATGATTCAGATAGCTGTTTAAAACAAACTAATTTGATGCCAATGCCTGCTAATTACATTTATGTTTAGATTGGTTTATAATGGCCAAGAAATATTTCATTAGCAATTCTAACCCTAATTATGATGCTTGACTTAGGTGTTTTACAGTTCTTCAAAGAAATGGATATCGGTTCACTGGATATAGGGGATTATCTAGGTAATACTTTTACAACTTTTTGTTTCACTATGATTGTTGTTATGTTTGGTATCTTACTCATTCTCACATGGTTTTCAGCTATTGGTGCAATATTTGCTGCCACGGATTCTGTTTGCACATTGCAGGTATTGTGACATATTAAAGCTACTATAGTATTTTGACCTGATAAGAAAGATAATACTCACGGCCTAGACTTGTCTCACTTGTGGTGCAGGTGCTTAACCAAGATGAGACCCCTTTACTCTACAGTCTAGTCTTTGGTGAAGGTGTTGTAAATGATGCTACATCAGTGGTTCTTTTCAATGCACTCCAGAGCTTTGACCTTGACAAGATTGATCCGAGAATTGCTTTACATTTCATTGGCAACTTCTTATATCTATTTCTTGCCAGCACCATGTTGGGAGTGTTTGTAAATCTCTCTCTCTCACTCTCTCTCTCTCTCTCACACACACACACACACACACAGTCATAGTGTGTGTGTGCGTGCACACACGCTCGTTGGTACGCGCTCAAACAAGAGTGTAAATCTGGTAAGAGATTGTTATTGTATTGTGATGTTTTCTTTCTCTTGCAGACTGGGCTTCTCAGTGCTTACATAATAAAAAAGCTGTATTTTGGCAGGTATAATTTGGTGAAAGATATAATGCTTTATCCATATTTCACACTTTCGTATTCACATTATTTATCATACAAATGCAGTTTTCTTCTCAATATTATGACTACCCCCCTCAGAAATATATTTGTTTGCCCATCTCAGTTTGACAGGTGGTTGATAAATGAATCCTGAAGCTGGAAAATGTGTGTTGGGGCTCATAGTTCCGTTGTTTAACAATTAGAGGTTTAAATGAACCTATATGATTTATATGGAATGATTCAATCATGATTTTATTGGATTCTGTAAGAAGGTTACAAATTCATAACCTGCTATAAATCATTTATGAAATTAACATACTGTATCTGAGAACTCTTCACATTCCAAGGTTCATTTGCTCTTGAATTCTATATAAACTTATACCGGCTAATTACGAGCAAAAGAATAAGACAAGTATATAAGAATATAAAAGTGACATAATGACATCAGATAATTATGAGCAAAAGAATAAGACAAGTATATAAGACTATAAGAGTAACGCAATGACATCGGCTTGATTGGTGTGTGTACATAGTATAATGACATCCCTTTTCAACGCTCTTATTTTGTACCCTGCAGTCCCTGCTTTGTAATGTTGTTGTGGATAAATCCTTATTTGTTGGAAAAGTAACAGAAATGATAATGCCAACTCAATTTCTGACACGATTCAGGCACTCTACCGATCGTGAGGTTGCTCTTATGATACTCATGGCATACCTTTCATACATTATGGCAGAAGTAATGTTCTTAACTTCATGGGCACCAAAAAAAAAAAAAAAAAACTTCATGAGCCCCATCCAGGTGCTTTTTTTTTTTTTTAATTGTTAAAATGTAGTTCTGATGTCTATTATGGTGGTTATATGTTTTGTCCTGCAGCTATCCTATTTGAGCGGCATTCTCACAGTGTTTTTCTGTGGAATTGTTATGTCTCATTACACCTGGCACAATGTCACTGAAAGTTCAAGAATCACTACAAAGTATGTTTTCAACATTAAAATCATCTTGCAATCTGAGTCCAGTGCTAATATCTTTTTAAGCGTTAAATTAGTCATCTGCCCTAATGCTTTTGTTGATCTTATTACAGGCATGCTTTTGCAACCTTGTCATTTGTTGCTGAAACTTTTATATTCCTGTATGTTGGTATGGATGCTTTGGACATTGAGAAGTGGAGAGTTGCGAGTAGTAGGTTAGTTCTTTATCATTCATTTCAGAGAAGCTATTGCAATTACTTTCTCTGCCACAAAATGAGTGACCTCTTTCTTTTTAGGAAGGTACTTATGCATGAATTACCAATAACTCACACGTAAAGTCAATAAGTTAGTAAGAGCTTAGAACCACTTTAGCTTTTTACATCAAATGTTCAAGGGGGTATATGGATGGAAAACTCTCTTATCCTTAATTTCCACCCCAAAAATAAAACAAGAACTCAGTTTGGGGGGGCAGGATTATGTTCTAATTATAAGTCTCCGTTATGTAAAATTTTAGTGTATGAACTTCCCATAATACAGCTAGCCATGTTAGATACTGTGTCTTTTACATTTGTGTTTGGTTTTACTTGCAGCCCTGGGACATCTGTTGCAGTAAGTACAATACTTATAGCTTTGGTGATGGCAGGAAGAGCAGCATTTGTCTTTCCTCTATCATTCATATCTAACTTATCTAAGAAATCTATTGATGAGAAAATTAGCTTCCAGCAGCAGGTACACCTGGCTTTGTGGTGTTATATGTTTCCTATTTCTCTAGTAAGTTGATTTAGCAAATTACAATTACATTTTTTTTCTTCCCTAGATTGTGATATGGTGGGCTGGTCTCATGAGAGGTGCTGTTTCAATGGCACTTGCTTACAATAAGGTAATACATATATTATAAAGGCTATTCTCTTGCAACAATGTTTGGAATTTTTAAGAAGTTGAGGGAGAGAAAAATGAGAAAAAAGTGGCCCGATATGTTGTGTTTGGATTACTTCGAACTTTGAAGGGAATGAGAATCAAAGAGTTGGAATAAGAATGTCATTCTCCTTATTTGTGTCTTCTTGCAGTTACATGCTATATTTTCTCATGTTTAAGGGCATATAATCATTTAAAAATGAGTACCCCATTCCTTTTTAATTAGAGGAAATGAAAATGGAATGATGCGAGGGAATGAGAGCGGTAATGAAATAGGAATGCATGAATTTTAATCTGGACATAAAATAGGTGATTCCCTTTCCCTTCAAAATAACACAAACATTCTCCCTTCTTTCTTCAACTTTACGGATCAGCATGATCAGCTAATATCCCAAGGGAAAACTTGCTTCCTAATTTGTTTTTTACTCCAGGTGGTCATTATGGTATTATTGTTAATTTGTTATCATCTTTTCTTGAGTTCCAAAGAGGTCTATTCATCAATTTTTCATCTAATATAATGCAGTTTACAAGTGGAGGGCATACTCAACTGCGAGGCAATGCTATCATGATCACCAGCACCATCACTGTTGTTCTTTTTAGCACAGTGGTAAGATATCTTCTCCTAGCCATTGAAATTTCTTGCATTGGTATGGCAATTTCATATGGCTCGGGCATGAATGAAAAGTTAAAAGAAGAATCATTCTAGTAGATGAATATTTAGAAAATGAGATTCAGATTTAAATGTTTGTTAGGCTATTCAATTTGAAACCAATAGGCAATGAGTGGAGAGATCCATATTGCATATTAACTAGCATGAAACTTTACATTGACTCGATGTGAACTCAATGATGTAAAAATATAGTATCTTCTGTACAATATATTGTTTTTCTTGGTACAACAATTAACTCTTCATCATTTGGCTGCGTTCAGGTGTTTGGTTTGCTGACCAAACCTCTTATAAGGCTCTTGCTGCCTAAACCCACAGGGAGCATAACATTGTCTGGGCCATCTTCTCCAAAATCAGAGTCAGTTAATGTTGCGCTACTTGGAAGTAGGCTTGGATCTGGATCTGATCTTGGCGAAGATGATGTTCATCCAGGCAGCCTACGCGCACTCCTGACAACGCCAACACATACCGTTCATTACTATTGGCGCAAGTTTGATGATTCCTTCATGCGTCCGGTGTTTGGTGGAAGGGGTTTTGTTCCCTTTGTTCCAGGGTCACCAACAGAGGGAAGTGTCCATGATCGGCATTGAGAGAGAAGCGAAGGACAATGTATGTATAGAAGAATGTGAGTGAAATGCATCCCGAAGAGGACCAAGCAATGACATGCCTTTGAACCCGCTAGATAAGAATTTCTGTACTTTTAGGGTGGATGGTGGGAAGGCGGTATGTGGCCGGGTGTTAAATATATAGACTCAAATGTGAATTTGTTCTACATCCTCTTTAGGTTATATGTAGTATCATAGTTGGTAGCTATGTGTTGTGAATTCTGCACAATGCTTCTCCATTGCATATCTAAATTTTGATTACCGTTTGCTTTTGGCGCTGAAAGCTATGCCAATTTTTAGAATCTCTTTGCAAAAACTATTGTCTATTTTTGTGCTATAATTAATTGGGTCTTTTAAAACAAATTTTCACCTTCATTGTACACAACAACTAATAAGTAAGTAACCAGTACAACAAGCATACAATTTTTATTTTTATATTAGATAGATGAACAACTGTTGTTGGTGGTGATGAAACAAGGGCATTACAATAACTCAACAAAACAAAACAAGGTATAATATGGTTCAAAATCTTGTTTCTCTCTCTTTCTGTTGCTCTGCACAGTGGCGGCGGAGCCAGACTCAAGACTTAGGGGAACCACAACTTTTAATTAATGTTGCTTAAATTTGTAGGTCATTAGCTCAGTTTAGTCTAATAAATTTTAGGATTAAAAATATTCTTTAAAAGAATTAATTATCTCAGCAGTCCCTCTACTATCAGGAATGGACTCAATTGGTCCATCAATTTTGGAATGGATCGTACTAGTCCCTCTACTATTTAGTAGTGAACCCGATCGTCCCTCCGTTAGTAGAGCTGGGCACTAAACAGGGTGGACCGGAAATTTGGACCGAACCGGACCAAACCCCTAACGGTCCGGTCCTCGGTCCTGAAATTATAAATCTAACGGTCCGGTCCGGTCCGGTCCAAAAACATAAAGAACCATGTAAGGACCGAATGGACCGACTAAACAAATGGTCATTAAAAACATATGAGCTGTTGCTATTGGGCTAATGGTTGTTCTAATGGGTTGTTGGGCTGTTTGTTATTGGTAATGGGCTTGTTGACATTTTAATTTCCCAACATATCACTTACCGATTAAACTATTCACTCATTATCATTTGTGTGAGTGAATCTGCCAATTAGGGCATAAAAAAGAAACTCTCTGCTGCTGAGATTTTGTTGTTGTCATTTTTGTGTTTCTGCCGGTGTCCAGCGGCGGCAGCAAAGAAGGAAGACGGGCACATCGATTCGCCTCTATTTTCTCTTCCATTGCAACCATTTTTTAAGCTACTACTACTATCACTACCATTGTTGTTCTAAGGACACATTGATTCCCGAAATATCAATCAATGCTACTGCTACGATCTGCGAGATCTCACCAGCTCCGGCTCTGAAGCGAAGAGAGAACTGAAGAAGTAGAAGAAAGCTATAAAAAAATTATATTAAAAAATGCATGTTCGGTCCAATCTGTCCGGTCCGGTCCGGTCTTAGTTATGGCACTCACACTGTCGGTCCGGTCTTCGGTCCCAGTCCGGTTTCAGACCGATGCCCAGCCCTAGCCAAATCTCAAAAAATCACTATTTATATATATGTGAATGGTCATCTTCCTTTCTTATGTATTGTTTTTCATAAGTATTATATTCCCTGAGTATCCAAAAGCCACTTTTAACATGTCATGAATATACAGTAATATAACAATGATTTTATTGAAGTAATCCAAAAGCAACTACACATAACATTTGACAATTTTCAAAGAGAGATGATTTCATTCCAAGGGACAGAACAGAATAAGATCTAGAAAAGACATCTGATGAGAGACCAAGAACATATACATTAAACATGGTCTTGGCCTTAACATACTTGTCATGCTAAATCAACTTCTACTTTGTTGCACTCATTGAGCTTTATAATGTGAAAAACAGAATCACATTGGCATGAAACACAACTTTAATCATTCAGAGGAAAAACCACAATATGCATAGCAAAGATTAAAGAAAGGTACTGAAAGGTGGTGTATATATGCTTCTTTGGCCTTGGCCTTAAATAACAGGGCTTCCAAGATTTCTGTACCACAAGAAAATTCAGTTCAGTTGACAGTCTGTATTAATTAGGCATAATGAAAGACGATAAATATTAGAGGAGAAAAATACGTCCTCTACCCATATATCAATAAATTCGACAGTACAATAGCCTATAAACTCGTGGATGAACATATTTGCCTATAGTCTATAAGCAAATATGTTTATCCACTGAGTTTCAAAGTTTGGATTCCTCTGCATTTCATTAGGATTGCATTCTAGTGCATTAAATCTTCAGTAAATAAAGTTAGCTTTCGGAGAGACCTTTTAGCAGCTCTCTAACCCAAACAGTTTTCTTCCAATTCTATCATCTGAAACAGAAAATTCTCTGAACCAAACATGCAAGTGACATTCCTACAATGATAATATCAGATGTCTTGTACAGCAAAACCAGAACAAAGATAAAAATTTGCTGTAACTTTCAATGAGGTTTCCTGTGAACAATATTGCCAAACAATAAAGGACAGGATATTAGTCAGGTTAGGATGCTTAGCTCAGATAGATACTCATTATACTCTAGCATCCTTGTCTTTTTTCAAAGATCTAACACTGGATGCTCACCATGCACTACCAATTTAGTGAAGCAAACAGCAATATGGCTCCAAAACAGTACACAATGCATAGGGAGGAGAATATATATTATATTTTTATGACATTGCACAAACAGTTTAAAAATGTGTAAGATCAAATAATTTCAATTTATCCATCATATGAGCGGATTGAATAATAATTGGGTGGGACTACTTGACTGCCAATCCACGTACACTTTTGCAAAAGAACAAAAGTGTGGCCATGGAACTAGGGTCAGTCATGCACCTATAAAAGAGATGTGTTTCTCCGAACAATTCAAAGCAAGCACCAAAACAACCATAGCCTCCTAAATTACACTTTGAGTATGGCATCAAATTTAGCAACCTCGCTAGCAATCATCTCTTCATTTGTTGTACTACTACTTGCTAGAGCTGATGCCGGAGGGATTGCTATCTATTGGGGTCAGAATGGACAGGAGGGAACCTTGGCAGAGACTTGTGCCACAGGAAATTATGACATTGTGAACTTAGCTTTCTTATCAACCTTTGGCAGTGGTCGAACTCCAATGATCAACCTCGCAGGTCACTGTGATCCATATAGTAATGGCTGCACTGACCTTAGTGCAGACATAAAATCGTGCCAAGCCAGTGGCATCAAAGTGATTTTGTCCATCGGAGGAGGGGCAGGAAGCTACTCCTTAGCATCTGCAGATGATGCTAGGCAAGTTGCAACTTACCTCTGGAACAACTTCTTGGGAGGGACGTCTTCTTCTCGTCCTCTTGGAGATGCTGCTCTGGATGGAATTGACTTCGACATTGAAGGAGGGAGTCCCGACCATTGGGACGATCTTGCAAGATACCTATCCGGATACAGCAAGAAAGGGAAGAAGGTGTACTTGAGTGCAGCTCCTCAGTGCCCATACCCTGATGCTTGGGTAGGAGGAGCCCTCAAGACAGGTCTTTTCGATTACGTTTGGGTTCAATTCTACAACAACCCTCCATGCCAATACTCAGCCCAAATCACCAATCTAGAAGATGCATGGAAGCAGTGGACATCGGATATCCAGGCTACCCAGATATTCCTAGGACTGCCTGCGGCTCCTGCAGCAGCTGGAAGTGGTTTTATTCCAGTAACCGATCTGACATCAGAGGTGTTACCAGCCATTAAGGGTTCATCCAAGTATGGAGGTGTTATGCTGTGGTCTAAGTACTATGATGATCAAACTGGATACAGCAAAGCCATTAAGAGCCATGTCTAGATATAATATTGATGAATATTGTGTAACAGTTTCTATTTAAGTAAGAGAGCTTCAAAACTCTCACTATGTATGTATTTTCTTATGATATTCAATAGTATGTGAGTTTGTGCACATCTTATTTTAAAGTTAATACACCTCTTCACTAATATTGTTAGTAAATAATAGTTATATTTTTAAGTAATGACCAGTAATACTTATAAGCCTCAAGTGAAGACTAAATTTATAAACTTCCAATGTTCTCTTTATGCTAAATCACGGATGTATATGTGGTTTTAAAGTCCTTTGATTTACCACCAAGCACGTGTGTCAACTAGTAAGGAGTTGTTTCAGGCTTCCAGCTTAGATTGAGGTTTGAAAGTGCTGATCTTGTGCTGATCACAGACCCACTTTAGAAACCTCATGGTTAGGTCCGAAAAAAGCCCTTTGCACATCAGCTAGCAACTCTGTTGTATTAACATATAGTTGCTTGTAATTGAGAATTGATTCTATATATGGAAACCAATATTCAAACAATTAAACTGTTTGATTCCCAGTGACAACTATTTTGTCACAAACACTGAGTACTCAACACTAACAACTAATTACAAAATAAAACAAACTTGGCAAACAATACTACCATATATCAGGAAATTTGGATCATCTGCTAGGTTAGCTAGCTGTAAGAAGTAATTAATTAAGAATTATTAGTCATTTTCCAATGAACTGTATTGATTTATATCCAACAATATGGTTCATTATGTAATGATATTCCTCAACTTTTAGCTAAAACAAGTATCAAATAACTGCTGGTACTGATGGCATCTATTATCAGAACAATGTGATATAGTAGAAACATCATCCATAAAGACCATAGCCAAATCTTAGAAAATCACTATAGTACATAATTATATATATGTGAATGGTGATCTTCCTTTATTTCTTTTGTATTGTTTCTCATAAGTAAATTCCCTGAGTATCCAAAAGCCATTTTAACATTCCATGAATATAGAGTAATATAACAATGATCTATTGAAGTAATCCAAAAGCAATTAACATGATACATGCTGGGTGATTAACATAGTTCCTACTTTCTAGTTTGAATCAATGGCCGGAAACTGGTAGAGAGTCTCCATTGTGTTAAATAAAGACATTCAAGATTAAGGAATACAAAACATGCAAGTTTAAGGAACACATACGAATTCTATGTGTTTCTCATTTCCTGGACTCTATCTCGTGGACATGGTAAAGTACAGTTTCACTTTTTTGTCATGACCACATACTTTTTTCATCATCACAAACCTAAGTTCAAACAGTTAAAAATCCGTTATTTCATGGTAAATGACCATGTGTTACCCGTAAATTGGCTTGGAATCAACAAATCCCAGCTCAAAACTATTTTTCTGTGCTTGTAATCACAGTCATCTATTGAGTTTTATAATGTGAAAAACAATATCACTAATTTGGCATGAAACACAACTTTGATCATTCAGAGAAAAACCCACAATATGCATAGCAAAGGTTAATGACAGGTAACGAATATGATAGTACTATAGGCAAATATGTTTAGGATTGCATTTTAGTGCATTCATTCATCAGTTAATAAAGTTAGCTTTGGGAGAAACCTTTTTTCAGCTCTCTAACCAAAACAGTTTTCTTCCAATTCTATCATCTAAAACAGAAAATTCTCTGAACCATACATGCGAGTGACATTCCCATTTCTCGACAATGAAAATATCAGATGTGTTGTGCAGCAAAACCAGAATGAAGATGAAAATTTGATCCAACTTTCAATTATTAAACTTAAATGGTTCCTTTCAGAATACGATCAATGTTAAAAGGAAGGCAAGAACATATGTTATCAGAGCATGGAATGAGCTTATGTCAGATGGACAGACAAAATTGAGGTTGTAGATAGTTATGTTATTACAAGGTAAATTAGATTGAAATAAGCATATCCCAGCTCTCAACTTTTTTTCTCTGCTTGTAGTCAGAGTTATCAATTGAACTTTATCATGTGAAAAACAGAATATAGCAGTTTGATCAATCAGAAGAAAGACCAAAATATGCATAGCAAAAATAAAGTGACAATAAAGCATTAAAACCATAAACAGGAACATGTTCCCTCTTCACTTAGAGATGGTATATCATTAGGCAAAATTTGAGGTATGCTTCTTTGACATTATGGAATCACAGAAATAAGATAACTTTCTTATGATGATCAAACTGGATATAGCCCAGCCATTAAGAGATCATCAAAGTATGGAGGTGTTATGCTGTGGTCTAAGTATTATGATGATCAAACTGGATATAGCAAAGCCATTAAGAGCCATGTCTAGATATAATATTGATCAATATATAATTAACAGTACTATTTATTTAAGTAATTAGAGAGTTTCAAAACTCTCTGTATCATATGTATTTTCTTCTGATATTCAATAGTATGTGAGTACCTTATTTTAAATTGATACACCTCTTCAGTAATATTGTCAGTAAATAATAGTTCTATTTTAAGTCATCACCAATTATGTTCTCAAGTGAAGACTAAATTTGAACTTTCAGTGTTCTCTTTGTAAACATTGGAAAATATGGTTGTTATCAGTGGCATTCATTAAGTCCCAAACAAAATGTTCAGTTATTCTCTGTTTCTGAATAGAATGTTCTCGACTGAGAGATTCAGCTACGTAGAAAACTATGTTTTCTCCAATGATAAAAACATGTCTTGACTCACTACAATTAAAAATTAGATCGTTTATTGAAACAAATACAACATGAAAAAACTATATAATTTATATTTTGTCTTGCTTTTATTATCCTCCCACATTTTACTATTATCATGTATAACAAAACAAAACTATTGCTTAGTGAAGCTGTGAATATATTATGGGAAAAAATGGAGTTTGATGGTTTTAATATTTAAGGAAAAATATTTTTCCATGTATTTCATATTGGTGATGAAAATATTTAAGGTACAAAATGCATAAGTTTCAATATTTTAAGAGACATGCATATTTTTCATACATGAACTTTTATTAAATGTAGAAATAGACCCAATTTTTCAAACTTTGTATAAATAGATACATGAACTATTAAGTTTGTACAAATAGGTGATCAACACTAACGGTGTTAAAAAAAATTCCGTTAATGTATGCTTATGTGAATTTTTTGGGCAAAGTATTAAAAAATTATGATAACAATTTTAACTTAAATAAAGAGTAACGTTATGTAATAGGGTCGACCCTAACCGACCCGAACAGAAATAAATGATCAATTTTGCAC
>JAYMTH010000896.1:0-17238 GCA_036897465.1 Pelargonium australe | reverse complement strand
CGAACGGGGCGGGGATGGAGGTAAAATAAAATCCCCGAACGGGGAACGAGGCAAGTATGGGGAATGGATGAAAGTTCGGGGACAGGGACGGGGAATAGGGAATCCGCCCCAAATCCGCCCCGTTTACCAGCTCCTCCTCAGCCTGACTGTGGTCGACTTCGTTGCAAGACTACAGTTCTTGTCAAGATGGTCTCTTGCCTTGGTGTCAAGATTGACGATCTCGTGTGTCCCAATCATTCAGAAGTCAAGGTTAAAAATGCCTTGCTTGTTTCAAGGTAATTAGCATATATGACTGCAATTAATTATATGATAATCTTGACAATTTATAAGTATTTACTTACTAGGGTGTCTCCGAAGCAGGTTACTCGCACGTCAAGATTTCCGTTCCTCGGGTGGTTTTAAAAGGGCATTTCTCACTTTAGCTTAGTGCATGTAAAGAAAAAATATTAGATGGCTGAGCTTAAGATTTGAACTAGTAATGTGATCTAATAATTGAGTGGAAAAAAAATCTTAGTACATTATTACTTGAGCTTCTTCGATGCGGGATTATGACAACGTGTTAAATTTCAATAGTGGTTTTACATATAATGGTTTGCATTTCCTATACTAAAAGATTAATTTTTTTTAAGTAGAATTTTGATTTCTATCATTTTATTTAGCTCATTATGTTCATATTTATCTAATATGGGACATCTACACACTTCACCAAAGAGAAAATGATAATGAAATAGGAATGATTCATATTTCTGCCAAAATTTAATTTAAACCCTATCATTACAAGATTAGTTAAATTTAAATTATTTACTTCAGTTTACCAATATAAAAGTTATGCCTTTTTAATTTTTATTATTACACCTGGGCATCCAGTGAACTCAAAAAATTTCTTCAGGGCATTTTTTTGTGTATATAAAAAAAAAAAAAAAAAAAAGTTGAAACGTGACAAAGTAAAATTATTTATATAAAAGAAACAAAGAAGATAATGAAATTTTTGGTCAAAAAGAAGAAGATACTGAATTTGGAGGGAAAAAATGGAGTTGCTGAAACTGTCCATCTTCAAGCTTCAGCTTCGAGCCCTAATCACCGAAGTTCGAGAACTCCGGGTAAGATCCTGACCACCACCACCATGGCATCACAGTTCTTTCATTTACTCAATTGCGTATCTGAACGTTTTCCAGGAAAGAGAACGATCAGTGACCGATCAGCTCCAGCATTTAAGTCAGGTTTCCTTCCGATCTCTTCAGTTTCTTCTCAATTTGTTCAATTTTTTCTTTTAATTTTCCTGGAATAAGCCTGATGTTATTTTTGGGGAGACAATTGGATGTAGAAACAAAAGCAGACTGAGGAGGAATACGGTAGAAAGTTACAGGAATTGCAGGCTGAATTGGCCTCGTCCAATGAGATGATACAAAAACTGGAAAGGAAGGTTGCTTTTTTTCTAGTGTGAAATTGCGGTCAATGTGTTTGATGAAATGCCTCAAAGAGATCATACTGGACTGATGAGTTCGTGTTGGCTGTTATTGTTTGTGCTATTGCTTGCAGGTGAATAACCTACAGAATGAAAATGCTTTGCTTGAAAACAACCAGAAGGAATTGAAGGGAACAATACACAACCTACTTCAAACAAGGGAGAGTTTCATCAATGCTTATGAGGTTTGCATTAGTTGCTTCTCTATTCATTATTCATGTTGATTATTCTGATTACTGTCAGTAATATATGATTAAGACCCGATGTGAAGACAATAGGATCTGAATTCATAAGTAAATGAATGAGACCCTATGTTAAGATGTTGTTGGGCTGCTCCTGACTGAATGTCCTTATCAATAGACCTGTGAAGTGGTTACCTCACAAAGGTAACCTGACCTACACACTTGTGCTTCTCAACGGAATGACAAAATCTGAATCTCAATAGCTTAATCATGTAAACCTAGGGTGCCTGGTGATTTTATTACTCCCCCTAATTTGAAAAAACTGGAAGGAAGTGATGATTCTCTATGCTTTTCACAATGATACAATTGGAACTTAAAATATAGTTTTCTTTTTATTTGCCAATTTTAGGCGACTCTTCCGTTCCATACCAGTTGGGTTATACAATATGTTTGTTCCACACACACACACACTCACACTCACACAAGCTTAGTAATACACAAATGGATGTAGTATAAGACACGTGTGGCAAAAAAACATGATGTGGGATGATGGATACAGTACTGAGTTGTGACATCCTCTTTTTCTCTAGACTCTCAAGGGATGTCATAGAAGCTTTTGAATTGAAGTGTGATGTTTGAGAGTCATAGGTACTAGAAATTTGTGTGGTCATACATTTTATTTGAGGAGACAGTCCTGAGAGAACTGGTGTGCCAAACATGGTTTATGTCACAATTGTTACAAAGTCAAGAAACAGGATGCCGGAGAACAAAATGGTTTTGTTAATGAGATGATGAGGTAAATGAATTGTTGCTTGTGTAAGTTTAAGGTATCCACAAGTACATCTAAACAAAGCTATCAAGACCGTGGGTTGGGTGGTTGGAAAATAAATCATTGTTTATCAATTGATAAATAACAAAGCCTATATACAAATATAAGAGGAACAAGACTTTGTGTAATTGATCAAGTATTAAATCCATGTTGTGCTCTATTTAAGATCTAGAATGGGATGCAATATTATTTCCTATGATTCCAGTATTGTAAAAGGTAATGCAAGGTTAATTTATGCTTCTGGATCGTATTGTTTGAACTTAATCACACAAAGGTGTGCGCTGAAGTGATATATCATTATGTTGATATGCAGGAATCTACTTGTGAAATGAAACGATCAATTGAAGCTAGGGACAGAAAGCTGGCTGTCCTATCAGAGAAGATAAACTCTCATATATTATTATTTGATTCAATAGAAAACGAGGCATTCTCCACGCAGCAAGTTTTGAACAATGTGCAACGTATTGTGAGTGAAAAAGAGGAAGAAGGCATGTAACTTTCCTTTATTAGGTCTATGCTCACTTGAGATTTAAGAGTACAAATAATGTTCATGGGATGTGCTCTATCAGATTTCATATTTACTCTGTTTTATATTTGCAGTGGCCAACCTAAGGAGCAAACTGGATAATATTTGTGCACTTGAAAAAGTTTTTATTGGTACTATGAATTTATTCATATGCTTCAGTTGGCCCTTGATAATGTACTAATGTTTCTTCCAGTTGCACGGCATGCATGTTTATAAATTGTTCGTTTGAGCATCTTTGTGGTTATAAGTAACATAGGCAGTCTGTATAATATAACCTATCTATGTATTTGTAAATTTATTTGTTTTTTGTGGTAAAATAATAGCTATTCACATAGCATTACCCCTGCCCCATCAATACAACAAGTAGAATAAACTTAAAGCAACCCACTTATTGTTTAATTGATCTAAATTTACTCTGTTTTATGCAGAAAAGATCCATGAACTTGAAAGTAAACTGAAAAATGAGGAGGATGAGTCCCGAAGAAAGGATAAAATCATTTCAGAGTTAGAAGCCCAGCTGGAGGGAGCAAAAATTAGTAACAATTGCCAAGCACAAATGGCAGAAATATCCATATTACATTACAAACCCATTTTATTGATTGAGATTAATTGATACTTTCTGCCGAAGATACTTTTTATCAGTGTTTTACCTTAACCAGTCTCACCTCCATGAAACTCTATATGCAAAAGATGCGGTCATAAATAATTTAGTATTTGAGAAGAAGGTAGGATTTAAAAACTTTTGTTGGTTATTTGCCTTTCCTTATCTGTCTTTATTGTTTGCTAAAGTTTGTCTGGAGTTCTATTTAATCAGGGGCTGCAGTATGAAGTTCGAAGTTTAGGACTTATCTTACAAAATATTAAGGACACTGTCCTGAAAATGAATGAAGAGGTCAGAGAAGGGTTTGATTTTGACTTTTAATTTACTGTACTCTATGTTCATGCCCTTATAAGTTATAGTCCTTAAAAAAACACTCACAAACAGAAATGGATCCATTTTACATTTGGAAATTGTCAGTTGAATATCGGCTAACCGACCAATTGTAAATAGGATACGTATGAATCCTTTTAAATGTTATGAAACTTCATCTGCAAATGTATGAACATATTCTTATGACTAAATTGTTGTAATGATTTTGATGTCACGTGGGGAAAGGATGATTGACTTCGACAATTCTGCATATATAGTGGTTTATGTCGAATTCAGTTAAATCATCCTATCCCGTAGGTAAACTTGTTAGGCTACATTGAAATTCATCTAGCATGTTGCCACAGTTATGATTGATATCAAACAGATCTGTATATTCTATACTTCAATTTTGATTTAACCTTGATCTTATTAGTTGTGTCTTTTCATTTATGCGCCAAGCAGTCTATGTTATTTGCATGGGTCTTCTAATCAAGTACTTTGCTCTTAATATATTGATCAATTTGCTTCAGTATTTCTTTGTTATCCATTCACTTCTCACAGCAAAATATTGTTGATTTTGGTTTGTACATCAGGATAACAGAATGCTCTTACCAGCTCTAGAACACCAAGAAGCATGTGACATGGTTACCATAAAGGAAGATAGTAGGTATAGTGAATATACTTACTATCAACATTCATATTTCTGTTGTATTACACTTTCCAACTTTAGTTTGAAGTTGATGAAGGCGTGCAGCTAAAGTTTTGCGTTTCTGGCTAAGTTGACAGAGAGTGATAGCTTTCTTAGCCAGAAAGATACCACTGTCAAGCTAAAGGTCAACATAATTTATTGTATGGCTAGGATATAGTTTTTCTGGCTAAGTTGCCCGAGTCACATCCTTGGATGTGCAGTATGCACTGTCTGCAAATGGCACCTGAGGGATCCACTAGTTTAAAAATGCATCTTCATATACCTCATATGATGTGTGCACCAGGATTTGCTTGCATTTTTGTTCTCATGGTTTCTGTAAACGTATGGAATATTATGGCTGGAATAGATCCTGGAATAGTATACCTATTGGGTTCTGATGGGACGTATGCTTCTAAGTCATGCTTTGTTTAGAGTTCCTGTTGGAGATTCAAGATATATAGTACAAGGCACTGTAAGAATATTGTTCTTGGATTGGTAGTTCCTGCTGCTAATAGTATTATCACTTTAACTTGGCATCACAGCACTGAAAATGTGGTTCAGAACATAGAAAAATCTCCTTATGAGGCTTCAGGAAGAGGCGCTGCAGAAAATACAGGTTAACTATGCTTTCAAAATACTGCCTTTGACAATTGGAAATGTGCTGTTTATGGTTAGTTGATTTTAAGTATATGAACATGATTATTTATGTAAAGATAGATGATCAAATAATATAACCCATGACTGTCAAACTAACATGGTGGTTTCTCTTTCAGTTTGATTCTTTCTCGTAGTTTTTCCTATCTACGATAAATAATTTGCCTTGTGTGATTAAAAGAAGTAACAAAATCCCTTTTCATGGTTCCTTATTTAAGAAGAAACATCTTATTTTGTATTCGGGTTGTTTGCAGTCTGACCAACTGTATTTTGTTTTAGTTGAAGAAAACATCAGTTGTTGGGATCACAGAAATTGGTTCTCTATGTAATGAAGTAGCCTTTTTAAGTTCTACCAACAATAGATCCCATTCATATTCATACATGTTTATGGCATTTGTGGGGCTGTATCATACCAAATAACATGTTGAATAGAGGGTTTGTTTCCAAGGAAGCTAACTCCGCATAACATGTTATATATAGGAGAAAACAAGCCAATTGGCAAACCCTTGCAGGAGAATCATAATTTGGAGTCCTGCGTGTCAGAGGCAAGTGTATCTTTTTCTAATGGTTTCAGATCTAGAACTCCATTATTTAGCTGTGTTAAAATGCCTGTGTTTTTCAATATTTGTAATAAATCCTTGGCTGTAGGCTTGTTCTCCCCTACAGTCTGCTGGTTCAGAACTCCAGTCTGCAGCTAATATACTATGTATCTCTGGAAATGATGCAAAGGTATGAAAAATGTTCTCTTTTCTACACTTGGCACTTTTATGCATTGCTGGTTGACCTGCAAATCAAGATTTGCAAGTAGTTTGTTTATTTAGCAATTTGCTTAAAGATATTTGCAAGAGTTGGTTGTTAAGCTGTGTTGTATTAGCAAGTTTTGTAATATATAAGTTGGTGGAACCACCAGAAGTTCCAAAACACTTCCTGTAACATTTGACTTTGAAGTTTTCTTCATTTGTGCAGGACCAAACAGAACTGCAACACCCCTTAGAGTCTGAGTGCTCAACAACTGGAACAGAAGCCTCGCATGATCCTGGTTAAGTTCTTGTGCAGTATTCAAATTTCATTTTTCAGTGGAGTATATGTTTTTGAAGCTCTTTTGAGAAATTTTATTATGATTTGAGGAGCACAGGTGTGACAATAATGCAGACATAGTACAATGTTGTGAAGAGTGATAATGGAATGGTACTAATGTTGGAGCCTTCTGTATGATCAGGTATATCATAAGCTGTCCAGATTGAACTCACCCTAACTTTGTAGCTCTTAAGGGCCCACGGCTGCACATCGTGTTTCTTGCTTAGGTACTGTTCTCCCCGTGCATTTGAATCATAGTTACTTAGTATGCATATAATTTGAACGTTTTGCTTCAATTTTGAGCTGGCCTAGGCTTTTCTAAAACTTAGTTTTAAGGAGTGTGAAACCTTACAGGTAGTGTTTAAAGGCTGAAAGCCGTTCATTTGTACAGGCGGGCCTCATTCAAGTTTAACATCACCTAATTCTGGCCAAGCCCCTACTTTTTCAAAGCTTGATAATAAATTGTTTACTTTGAACAGAGTGCTGTAAAAGTCAAAACTGTTAGTCAAATAAGGGGGAGAAGTGATCTGTTCATAAATACCACATTAATTGTCTGTTTAATTTGCAATAAAGTACAAAAATGCCAACATCAAACTCTATGTGTGGGTGTAGCTCTCCCCATCACACACCTAACATCCTAGTCTGAAAATGAAATGCGGTTTAGATTTTTTATAGTAACCGGAAGATATTTTAAATTGAAACTATCAGTTGTGTTCCCATGAAATACTTCAATTAGTTGACGATTGCCTAAGCCTAAAGATACACGTTGACAATCTGCTGGTCAATCTTTTGTTCCTCATTTTTTTATGCGTTGAATTTATTTGGCATATGAAGTCTTGTGAATATGCACTTTTACACCTAAGTAATCATGCTTTTGAAAGTGTAATTTATACTCCAATTGTCTTAAAATGAGCATGCTCCTCCATTTCTTTTTGTAAAAATCTAGCATAATTTTATCTTTAGTATCCTCGCATGATTGTTGTAATAAATTCAATTTGTAACTAATTTACGTATATTATTTATAGAAAAATCTAGGTGCACAAACTAGATGCACATATGGAGATCCAACCCTTGATTCACTCGTGTTTGTGTATCTATTTGTGCACATAGATACTCCCTTGTTTATAATCATGTGTAACTAATTTATAAACAAAAAGGCGGGAGCCTCTTTTTTGGAACACCATGGAGTAGAAAATGTAGTTGCATCTAAGTTTTTGCACTTGAGATCTTCCTTAAAGTCCAATTAATGACCTTTCCATCAACCCTTACTTATATGCTTATAGTAAAAAGTTGACAATGTGCAAGTAACTTTCAGGTTCTGGTCAGCTTGTGAAACGTTTTTGGAGTGTAGCAGTTGGCTCAACTGAGCAGGTACGGCGATATCTTTACAACTTTCATGCCCAAAGCCATGACAGTGAATGGCTTTTCTAGAACTGTACCATGTGTACATAATAGCAACCATTACATGCATGTAAAGACATTCAATTCTCTCTATCTCTTAGAACACACCTGAAATTTGAAAATGACTTGCGACCCAATGGCCTGCAAAAGATGAAAATTGAAAATGACTGGATCCCAGATCCACACCCATTCATTTCCTTGGATAATCTTATCTCCTCTCTCTCCATTTATTTTTTTTCACATTAATTACAAGCACACCCCACCAAAACCTTTTGCGTATTTGGGACTCCAATGATTTCTCTATGTCTATCTTAATAGTTGATTTCCACTAGGAACATTTAATGTTCTGATTTAGTATTATGATTTAATAAACTTAAGTGTGACCCAAAGAATGATGATTTATTTGTCAGGCTTTCAAATGCAATAAACAAATGAGAGTGAAGTATCCTAAACTTGTACTACTTGTGGTTGTCATGAACTAAAAATACTAATCTAGTTAGGTTTCATATTCCAATGTTACATTGATTTATTCGACTATTTCTTTATCTGTATACCATGGGAAGTTCTTTTGACCGGTTCTTGGTCATTTAAGTGTGCACATCATTGCAGATTTGGCCTTGTTATGCTTCCTATCATTACTTTTTTCATGGCATTATGCAAAAATAGAATGACTTAACATGTAATTAAGAACATTTCAAAATCTTATATGAGTATTTGTTACTTACTAAAGTTGCGTTGTGGGAAAATGAATGTGGATGTTTTAATTACGAGTTAGCGCTTACAAACCTATTTTGTATATTGAATTTGTGTGAGTTGGGATTAGAAGAAAAAACATCCGCTATTTGAATCAATTTATTTTGTCTCTTGTAGAGATTTCTCTCTCTATTTATATGTACTTTTTTTTCAATTATATAACTTGAAATTTGTGGGTTCTTGGGTGGGTGGGTTGGTTACCTAAAACATATTGTATTTTTGTAATTAGCAAAATAAAAACACAATCATTATAAGAATCAAATAATGATTTGTATAATAACAAATCTTGTGAAGCTCACACTTTGTGCATACAATACAAATGGATGCAATTAAAGGCAAGGATTTGGTTTTTATCCTATTTCTTGGACAGATCCATATTTTAAGTAATACATGGGCGTGCAACCCTATAAATAAATACAATAGAAGGTTCCTCTTTATTTGTATTAAATACAAATCTCTTTTCGTACCAGCATTTGTTTAGCTGTTCAGAATTCAGATATTACCAATTTCTTTGCCATATTGCATTTCTCTATTAAATTTTTGCCCTGTGGAGGGTAACATTTCAGCTGTCATTTGATTTGGTTGCTCACCAAGAAGATTAAATTATTTTACTGTGCAAGGAATTTAAGTGAAATTTTATTTACTAAGTCGTTGGTCCAATTTCAGCAAATGATTGCTAATTTCAACTTTTATATCTACGTTGAGTTTATTTATTTAATTTGTGTTTTTAAAAATTCTCTATTGCTCACAAATTTTGGTGGTTGTGCTCACTTTCTTGGAAAAGAGAAACAAATCTCCTCCCGAACTCATACTAATATTGATGTTGACACCACATTTGAAAATTAGGTTCTGTGGGTCCTGTCCCAGTCCAATTTACACCACATATCCACTATTATTCTGTTTCCTTGTAAAAGCTTAATTAGTTATATATTGGGTGATTTTAATAGCTTATTTGGTAACTCTTACCACCTTTAAAATGCCAACTAATATGAATGAAACTTCAAAAAATAATATGCTTGGTAATTAGTATTTTAAGTTACAATAACTCTTTTTTCTTTTTACACTAACACGTTTTTCAGGATATTGGAAGGTCTTCAACTAAAAAATAAAGAAAAATATATTGGGTCCACCGCGCACACCATATTTTCCAAACGATAATCATCTTGCATCGTTTTTTGACTGATAATCGTCTCGCTTCATTTTCCCACATTATAGGAATGAGTCCTCCACACAAACTAAGATGGAAGAATGATTGGCATCCTTGAAGAAACGACTCATCCGTCGTCTATGATCTAGCACTATTCATTTCTCGTCTCAAGTATAAAAGTCGCGTTATATAAAAAAAAAACAATTAAAACAATCTATAATAGCACCCAACTTAGACAAAAGGACAAAAAAAAAAAAAGTTATCAAAGAATATCTCAAATATTTTAGCATTATACTTCACAAATTAAAATGATTATTCTTTTAAACTGAATTAACAATTTGATTATGGCTTTAAGTTTTTTTTATATATATAGAAAAAGAAGAATATTTATATGTAATGTGTTTTAAAGAGACAAATATAGAAAGAGGAGAAGCAGAATTGGGTGGAGATTGCTTGAGAAGAGAGAGGAGCTGAAATTGAGGTGGGCCCCACAGCTGTCCAGTGTGGCCCAAACTCTTACACAAAATAAATCTAAGCTTCTTCTTGAATTGACCCTTCTGTGTTTTGGTCAAGTTTGGTAAAATATCTAGTTTCGTTTCACCCACGTCACACCACCAGGAGAGGACGAGGACCCCGAAATTTACATTTCTACCCTCCTCGCTAACTCACACGTAAGCTAAAAGCCTGCCACGTAGGATCGTTTAGCATGACGAAATTGCCATTTATGGGCAGTGTAATTACAGATGTTGCAATTGCCAATTGACCAACCCCAAATAACAGTTGTCGTTTTGGAGTGAGTAAGCAAAAGCCAAAACTGGACGTCGAGGACGGGACAGCGTGGGAGTTGGTGCACGAACAGACGGTGGGGCTGCACACGTTGGGTTAACCAGATGCGCCCACGTGGCGTTTTGTCAAATTCCCGATGTTGGTCTTTGGTGGGCCCTTCCCTTCCGTCTCGGTCCCACTGCCACTGCCAAGCATTAGACACCGTCCCTCGCCATCTACTTATGTTCAGTTGACGTTTAAATTAGTTAAATTTATGAATTACACAACCATTTTAAATTATATATTTTCGTTTTAAATGAGTCTTATTATAGTTACAATTAGCTAAATTAGTTTTAAAAAATTGTTACGTAAATCTAATTTGACGGCACCCGGTATAGTTTAAATCATTTTGAAAACAAAATAGCATAATTAGAACTGTATGAGTAATTTAAAGAACTAATTTTTATGCAAAATGAGTATTTAAGTAACCATAATGAAACATTTTTTTTATAATTAAATTGGTAATTATTTAAAAAAAAAACAAAAAAAACACTTTGCTTGTCGAGTCCTCTTCTTCTCTCTACCTCTGCTGTAATAAAAACCTCAACATTGGCTTGTCTCGTCAAAATATTTTCTCTCTCTGTCTGGAAATAAATTAAAATTTAAAAAAATCTCAACTTTCTCTCTCTAGCTATGGTGGTTGGAGCTATATAGATATAGCTGATCTCTCGAATCTGTCACTGACAGAGAAGGAGAGAGAGAGGTGAGGCATGGGGGCGTGCGTGTCGACGCCGGAAGGCTGCGTCGGAGGGAAGTTCCGGTCGTCGTCGAAGCAGAAGAAGAGTAGCAGCGGCGGCGGCGGTGGCCACCGGAAGAGAATCAGAAGAGGGATCAGAAAGAGAGTGTCTTCTCGGCTGTCTGCTGATGGGTCATTGGAGAGAGTCGCCGTCGATCACAGAATCGCCGGCCAGCCTGATCGCTCCTTCACCAACCCCACTTTCCAAGGTCTTATCTTTATCTCTCTCTGTTTCTATGTCTTTTTCTCAGAAACAGGGGATTTTTTTATAGAACTGTGAGTTTTTTTTATTGTTCTTGATTTTTTTAATGTTCGGTTTGATGGGTGTTGGCATTGGATTAAAATTTAGAACGATAATTTTTGTGTGTAATTGTACAGTTTTTGGATTATGTGGTGGTGGTTAGTATAGCTTTATTGGCATGAAATGCGCGCTCGGTTGAGGATTTTTGGGAAAAGAAAATGAAAGCAGAGGAGATTCTTGTGAAAGTGAAAATGGTTTTTCTTTACAAAAGTTGAAACTATTGCATAGTTTGGGCAGTTTTTTTTGGAACTTCAGGATTGTCTTTTCCTCTAATCCTAAGGTGAAGTAAGGTATTGTTTCTATATGGGGTTTTGTGGATAATGTCTTCGGCACTCGGCACAATTTGGCTTTTTGTAAAGCTGTTAATTTGATGTAGTTTGTGAGTTTTTCTGATGAGCTCAGGCTCTAAAGACAGTAATTGTAATTAGAGTAGCATGATGATGGATGATGTTGGCATATATTGGAGCACCGAGCACATTGACTGATTTGAACAATTCAGATGCAATTGATGTGCCTAGAACAGAAGTTGTGCTTTTAGTCGAGAATGGCGTGTTAGTCATGTAGGACTTCACAGTTAGCAATTATAATAATTAGGGAAGGAAACATCTAAATGTGGATGGCTAGCTTGTTTCGTCTAATGTTGAAGAAATGAACCTTACTGCTATGTCAGAGTCAGCAGGTTTATGCAGTTGGGCTCGATGGAGGACGACTAAATGATGCTGGTGTTTGTAATAAAACTATTTTTTTCGGCTAACTTGGGCCACCTTGTGATATTTTTTTATTGATTGCAAATATTGCTGATTCATGTCATCTATATATGTTTTCTTCAAGCTTTTGACATGGCTTTGTTATGATGTAATGGTATCAGCGGGAAGCATTGAAGAGGCGTGGTTTGATTCAATTGCGACGTTTGAGTCCGATTGTGACGAGGAGTTCCAAAGTGTTCAGGACGGTATGATATTAACATGTCTAATTTCTGTTTATGTTCATGAAATTAACTTTTTGTCTCCTTCCTTATTAATCATATGGATAAATGCTTTATTTGCAGATGTTTTCTCTCTTAATGGCCTCGAAGGAGTATCTATATCAGGTATTTCATCTCGCTTAGATGCTTTGAACGGAAACTTCTATGTTAAATGTCGAATGAACACGTACTGATCACATGCACAAACTGCTGCCGACAGGAAGTTCTGCTCGCAACTCTGTTAGTGAGGCGGCTAGAAATTCAACTACTTTGGCCTCGGAAGCAAGGCATCCTGTTTTCATTGATGAAATCTCCTCGTCTGTAGATGAACATTCTGGTGAGGAAGGATTGTTGGATAATTGTGGAATTCTTCCAAACAACTGTTTGCCTTGTCTTGCTTCCACTGTCCATTCAGTTGAGAAAAGAAGATCACTGAGCTCTAGTCCGCCACATGGAAGGAAGAAAGCTGCCAAACTTTCCTTTAAATGGAAAGACGGCCATTCTAATTCAGCTCTATGTGAGTATTGCTGTTATTTACTTACTCGATCCAAGTTATCATCAGCATTGGTTTTGCTTAATCATGCATCATTGTAATAGTTTTGTGATTCTTTTTCATTGCAAAATCATTTTCGTTAGTAGTACTTCAAAGTGATTGATATAAAGCATATTGGGTCCCTTGAAAAGTTGCAAAAACATATTCATATTATTTACTTCAACTTATTCAGTTCCCGTTCTATTTCAGTGTCTTCAAAGATGCTATTGCAACGGCCAATAGCTGGGTCTCAAGTTCCTTTTTGCCCTATTGAAAAGAAAATGTTCGATTGTTGGTCACATATTGAGCCAAGTTCTTTCAAAGTTCGAGGAGTAAACTATTTAAGGTAAATGATAGTACTCAACCAGTCAACTGGTTAGTTTGCATGCAGCATGTATGTATGTTCATTTTTATACACGCATACATTGTGTACTTGAATTTTTACATACCTCTGTCTCACCGGGCAACCTTTCTCTGGCAGGGACAAGAAGAAGGAATTTGCTCCTAATTATGCTGCATATTATCCATTTGGGGTCGATGTTTTCTTATCTCCGAGGAAAGTAGATCATATAGCTCGTTTTGTGGAACTCCCAGTTGTTAGTCCTTCTGGGACCATTCCGCCTATACTCGTTGTAAATGTTCAGGTATTGATGTATTTCATAACAGTAATTTCATTTTTTTTCTTGTTACCGTCTTCTTTATCATATTTTATAGATTGACCTTCACTTGGGTTATGCAGATTCCATTATATCCTACCGCCATCTTTCAGAATGAAATTGATGGAGAAGGAATGAGCATTGTTTTGTACTTTAAAGTTTCAGACAGTTATGCCAAAGAACTCCCATCTCTTTTTCAAGAAAATATCAGGGTAAGATGGAGCAGTTAGAATATCGAATTTCAATATTTTATTTCTGATCTTATGATATAAACTTTATTCATCACCCTCTTCAATCTTCTAAACCAGAGGGTAATTGATGACGAAGTGGAAAAAGTCAAAGGTTTTCCTGTTGATACAATCGTACCCTTCCGAGAAAGGTTAAAGATATTGGGCCGTGTTGCGAATGTAGAGGATCTTCATTTAAGTTCGGCAGAGAGGAAGCTTATGCAGGCTTACAATGAAAAGCCAGTTCTTTCACGGCCTCAACATGAGTTCTACTTGGTAAGTCTCTGCCAGGATAAAGCTTCTTTTGCACATTTCAGATTAATTATATTGGTTCGGTAAATTAATATTAGAAAGTTATAATGTTTCCGGCACTGACTTATAAGACTGGTTTTTACAGGGGGAGAATTACTTAGAGATTGATATAGATATGCACAGATTTAGTTACATATCTCGAAAAGGGTTCGAAGCGTTTCTAGACAGACTAAAGCATTGCATCTTGGATGTCGGCCTCACCATCCAGGCAAGTTAATCCAATTTTGTTTTTTCATTGAAAGTATATGCCTTTTTCTTCTATTTTGGATAGTAGCATGTTGTCTCAGTCATTAATGGTATCTTTGTTTCCTCCTCAAAAACAGGGGAACAAAGCTGAAGAGTTGCCAGAACAGGTATTATGTTGTATACGGTTAAATGGAATCGAGTACATGAATTACAATCAACTGAGGATAAATGAAGACACCCTTTGAATCTGCAAGTGCTCAAATTGATGTAAGAGTTTTGAGTTAATATATAATAAAAGTTAATTTAACAAAGTTGGTGTTTTGCTTTTACCTGTGATCGGTTTGGTTGGGTGACACGTAAATAACGAAGTTTCAGTTAGGCTAGCAATTTAGGTGAAAGATGCGAACTTAACAGCAAATCATAACAGAAAATATATTACTATTATGATAGTCTTCGTATAATAGCACGCCTTTAGTATTGTAAACAAACGCTGCAGACATTGGTGTAGGCTATATAATACAAGACCACGAAATCAAATAAATGTTTAATGGAATAGTATCGAGGATCAACCTCATTAGGTTGCTCTAGCTGAGTTCTAAAAGTATATTCACCGAACATGAAGCTAACAAGGAGTAAGAGGCTTCCCGCATAAACCTTTGTTTCCAGAGTAAGAGCTTATCGGGAAGTTGCTCAGAGGTATGCCCGCAGGTATTTTCCCTACCAGAAGATTACCTGACAAATCCAACTCCTTCAGCTTTTTTAGCTTCAAAAATGCATTTGGTATTTGACCTGTGAACCGGTTTTTCTGCAGCTTTAGCCTCTCTAACATGCTTACATTAGCTAGAGCCTCAGGCAAGTTGAAACCGAGCTTATTGTAGCTCAAATCCAAAGTATGCATTTGGTAAAAAACACCTATAGTAGCTGGTATTTTACCTTGTAGATAGTTGTGTGATAGATTGAGAAACTGAATCTCTAATTGTGAGCCTTCACCACCTATTGCCTCAATGCCACTCGAGAAACTGTTATCAGAAAGATCGATATATGTCAAGGAACCATCGGGAAACCTCTGTGCAATCTTGAAAACCTGACTTATGGATCCTGTGAGCTTGTTCGAGTGTAGGTCTAGCACTCCCAAGTTTTCCATATTAGTGATCGAGTCAGGGATGGATGAGACGAGTGAGTTGCCAGAGAGGTTTAGCCAGTAGAGTTGAGTGAGGCTCCCAAGCCATTCAGGTATGCTGCCAGTGAGATGGTTCATTGACAAGTCCAGGTCCTGTATTGGACTGGAACTTGTTCTCAGGTACTCCGGGATTCTGCCTCGGATTCCACATCCTGCTAAGTACATCCGTGAAAGAGAAGGCAATGTCGGTAGCCAGTTTGGGATGAAAGATAGGTTTATATGATTGAATGATAGGTCAAGGGTTTGTAGGTTTTGGAGGGAAGACATTTCATGAGGTAATGGTCCTTGAAGCTGATTTTGCGAAAGGTTTAGGAGCATAAGCTGTGAGAGTTGGCCTACGGATTCTGGAATTTTGTTAGATAACCTATTGGCATTGAGATAAATCTCTGTCAAAGCAGACAGATTGCCCAGACTTGCTGGAATCGCACCTTCAAGCCTGTTGTTTGCAAGAGAAACCCTCTGGAGGGACGCTAGAAACCCGAAGCTTACTGGTATGGTTCCGGCTAAACGGTTATCGTGCAGCCTTAGAAAACCTAGGGACGGCATTTGCCCATAACTTGCTGGAAATGGGATTGTGCCCTCTAGGAAGTTGGTGTCTAGGTACATCACCGAAATGGCTGTCAAATTGGTGACCGAAGCCGGAATCTTCCCAGTTAAGAAGTTGCTTGAAAGATCAAGCTCTACTAGAGCTTGTAGCTCACCAATTTTCTCTGGTATATGACCAGTCAGAGAGTTGCTGTGAAGATCCAAATGTACCAAACTGGACAAGTTGGCCACTGAATCTGGTATTGCACCAGAGAATTGGTTTGTGTATAGAAGTAACCTATTGAGATTTTGAAGACACCCTAGGCTTGAAGGAAGAGAACCAGATAGTTGATTCTCATGAAGCACAAGTTCTTCGAGTTTCGAAAGCTTACCAATGCTCTCTGGTATGCCACCAGTTAGGTTGTTGCCATAGAGATAGAGACTTCGGAGCTTTCTGAGTTGAAAACCAATCAGAGGTGGGATTGTTCCGGTAAGTCCAGCGAGCCCACCAAGATCAAGAACTTCAAGAGAGTTGAGGAGGGTAAGCGAAGGGGATAGCCGGCCTTCCATCTGTGACTGGAAGATAGTTTCGTCTGTGGATATGAATCCCGGGAGGCGAATCTCTGTGACTCTGGCGGTTGCTCTGTTGCAGGAAATGCCTTCCCAGTTGCAGCAGCTGCGACCAACCCATTTTGCAAGCCGGCCAGAGGTGTCAACATGGATTCCAGACTTGAAATTGTTCAGACCCTTCAAGTCACTGAAGCTGCATGATTCACCAATACCAACTGCTACACTAAGCACCAACACCAACCATATCAGCAGATAATGATAATCCATTTCTCTCTAAACAGCACACAGGTGAGTGAGTAAATAAAAAACTTCTAAGTCTCCCTTTGTTGATTGCTAGCTATGTACTCAGTAAGAAAATGAAGGGAAGAGAAAGAGCTAGTCAAATTTCATAGTTTTTTTGCTTTTTTCTCTCTTTATTGTCTTCTTTTTGCTTTCCAGATTGTAATGCTGAAAAGTATATTTCTGTCTGAATCATGACCTTGGTTGAAGAAGTCAGTATATGAAATTCAAAAAATCAGAACGTTATATTATTACTATAGAACATGTTTGAGATCTCTACCCCCAATACTATACACACACATATATATATATA
>JAYMTH010000895.1:0-17242 GCA_036897465.1 Pelargonium australe | reverse complement strand
AAAATGACACTTTCGTCTAACCTTTGGACTTGCACGACACGTTTTAAAGGTGAGAGACTAAAACGACACGAATTGGATAGGTCAGGGACTAAAATGGACATTTTTCCTATTATTTATTATTATTGTTATGGATTGAAATAATAGGTAGATTTATCCTTTGAATATGGTCACAATTTAATTATAGAATATATTTTTTTCTTGTAAATCATTTACTCCATCTTTAGAATATTTAATTTCAATCTATCACATCAAATAGTAAATTACTAGTCTAAGTTGAAGATAAAATCATAGCTTTGTGGGTGTGGCGTGGGCACTTATGTTCAATAGAACATTGAAAATTCATTTGTTCATGCCTTTATCTTGGATACATGAGTTGGTATGCGTTTTTGTAATATTTGTTTTTATGAAGAAATTTTAATATATTAAATAACGAGTCAATTAATATGATCGTGTTCGAACTTGCAAGCTTCCTTTGGTGTTTCTAGTAATGGTGGAGGGTGTTTTCAAACAAGTGACGTCAGGATCACATGTGCCATATATGGTTTGCTAGTTTGGTTTTGCATGAGTTATGTCTTGTTATTTTGGTTTTGCTTGAGTTATGCATTATCAGTTTGGTTTGGGTTGATCTTAGTTCCCAAGGTTGAGAATGTGATGTTCTCTTTTGTTTTTACACCATCGTATGTAGTGGCTTATAGGTTTACTGGGGCTCTAGTTCTATCTGGTCTGCACTCCTGGGGTGATGTTACCAAGGTTGAGAATGTAATGTTTTTTTTTTTTTTTTTTTTAAATTAGCAATTGTAGTGCTCATAGATGGTATATAATGAAAAATTAAAGTAAAATATGTTTCAATTTATTAAGAATTCACTATTAACAACCGCTCTACTTTTGTTCCTTCATCTCAATCGCTCGACTTTTGTTCCCAACTTGAGAGCATCAAGTGTGAAATATGTTCTTATATGTTACATAAGCAATATTGAGGTTCATTCAAACATCAATCACACACAATCTAGAAAATGGGATGTTCTCACATGTTCTCAAATTGATGACATAAACACCTTATCAACAAGAATAAACCAAATGAGAAATTCCAATTCTCACATGGGCTCTTTGGATACTTGGATTTGGATTCCTAGTTTCTTTGTGTTTCCATGGGAATGTGATTCCTGACTCAACACTATTGTCTCACATTGATGCCAATCTCAACAGTCACAAAATAAAAAGTGCTAATAAAATAAAGGTTGTTTTGTGGGGAATTTGAATTTCCTCCCCCACATGAAAAATGACCTTAGCATAGCACTTGGGAACCCTATTTGGCAACAATTCAACTCTTTCATGTCACTTTGTGTAGAAATCATAAGGTACCAAGCATAAATGCAAAATTGCAATGAATTCACAGTCCAAAATTTATTACTCCATCCATCACATAACGAGTGTCTTGTTTTTTTCTTTTCGAAATAAAAAATAAGAAATTTTTAGTTATTATCGTATATTTATTTATTTTTGTGTCGTTGGGAGAATGAGTTGTAAGTTGTCACAAATTCAATGAAAACTAACTAAAATGTCATAGAAACATGAGAGTTTAGATCATTCAACCTAGTTTTAATGGTTAGCCACCAATAAATTAGTATAATATAAAGGAAGGTAGATTCTAACATTTTGGTTCAATTTGCAGTAGCACAATTGGATTGAAAAAGAATTATCCTTTTCAAAAGTGGTGGGATTCAAATGTAAAAGAAAGATCTTAGGCATATTTGTCTTCAATGCAACAAAAATAAAATAAATAGAAACAACAAAATGAAGATATGATAATATAATATGAATCCTTTTGAGTACAAAGCAAAAAAGTATTGAATTGTGAAAGAGACTACAAAAAAATATATCAAAAGCTCTATTTTTTATATACTTATGCAACCATGTGGCATGCCCAAGGAGATTCACATTGATTGTTTTCTTTTAATATATAAATATTTTAATGGGAGACTATATCATATTGAGCCATGCAACTTTTTAAATTTTATATATAGAATTCAAACTCACAATCTCTTATGAAAAGAACGTGTGTATAATTTTTAGCTAGTATTGTGATTTTGAATCTTACTAAATAGAATTAAGACATGATACGAGGAAGAAAGAAAATACTACAATGTTATATCTCAACAGTATATATATTCTCATTTTTCACACAAAATATATATTGCAATAAGAAAAACTTGATAAAGTACGTCACATTAAATTAATGAAAGTGATGAATTTGAGCTTATAAGAAGATGCCGGTTGCATCAAAAATTTGTGAGTTGATTGCAAACTAATGATCCAATCCGATTATTTTTCAACGTAAACTCGATATGAAGTTATATTATTTTTTATTCGATTCAAACTCGAAATAATATTATTTGAGTTTCAAATTAGGATGAAATTCAAATTATCATCACTACTAGTTATGCAATAGAGTAGATGACAATTCTATTTCATTATGTCTCCACTTATCAATTACTAGTTCCTTTGTATCATCAAATGATAATGCTTTGTTGATCTGTTCCACAATCCATTTGTCCTTGTTCAGCTATATATGCCAAGTTTATTCTTTGTAGTTATTCATTTATTGGATTAAAATGCCTCTTTTAGGGAGTGGACCACCTCACCACCCATCACCACCTTATAGGTTGATAATGGGTCACCACCAATATTGACAACATCACATCAATCTTGCATAAACCATGTCTTCTTATATATCTTCAAGTTTATAACTTAGAGGTGTTTATATTCACTTCTAAAAAATAACTCATAATTATGAAAAGATCATGAACAATTTTGTGTTTCAACTATTTTTAAAAAGAAACGGTTTAACTGTTTGGATAAAAATCCTGATAGAAAATAGTAATATTTAATTTATGTTAGTTAAAATAGACAAATAACTAAAATAATATTAAAGTTAATCAATAAATTGGATCATAGAATAAATATATGTGTAATTTGAAGAAAAATAAAAAGGACATAAATGTCTTTTATTTTGTTAAAATAGCTATTTTTTAACTGCTCATGAGCTGAAAATTCAGAAGCTGGGGGTACCCAGCTCTTTTATTTTAGCTCATCAGCAAGTGCTCATGAACTATTTTAGTCATAACCAAACACTGAAAAGAGCTATTTTGTGCTCATGAGCTTGTTTGACCAGCTCATGAGCTAATCCAAACACCCTCTTAATTACTCCTATATGTTTTTCTTTTAAACTAATGTAAAATATTAACATTATTGCTTTTTTTAAATAAATATTTTTTAACGACATTACCTTGCACTGATTGCGAGTGATTTATGACAAAATTATCAAATCATTTAATTTTAATGACATTATATTTGTTAATATAGATGATACAAATCGTACACATAACAACTATATATATAGATTTGATTTGATGGGCAATTATGGACAACTAAACACAAAATGAAATAATTAAACGAAATTGAAGTATTAAATCAAAATATTTGGGATAATATAGTGAAATTTCATAATGTTGACTAAAGACACCTAGCTAAATATTTTTTTTTTCGAAATACATTGGAATACATTTAAATGGTCCAAGTGATGGAGCAACTCAAAACCAGCCAAAATGTGGAGCATATTCTAAATATATGTGTGAGTATATATATTAAAAAGTCACACAAGCATCTCTATCACACTACGAAAATGACACTCAATTGTATTTAAAAATGTGAGACATATATTTAATACTCATTCCGTCCCAAAATGAGTGTACTCTTTTCTATTTTGAAAAAAATTGAAGAGAAATTAGTTAGTGTGGTATGTTTACTATTGTATCCTTATGATCATGTGTTGAGGGATTCTAACTAACTTTTTATAAGGGTATTATTGACAATTAATGCATAACTAACTTACTAGACAATGAAACAAGACACTCATTTTGAGACAAAAATGCAATTGAAACAAGATTATGGGACGGATGGAGTATTAGATATCAATAGGCGCATGAAACAAGCCAACTTGAGCTTAGCTCACTAAATATTTAGCTGATGCTCTTTACAATTATCCAAATCGAGCCTAGGCTTGTTTAACAAGTGAGCCGATTTCGAGCTGATTTAATTAAGGTTTGCACATTCAGTATTCCTAAGTATTGAGCGGGTTTCGTGTAACTCATCAAATCGCCCGCAGCCCACAATTCAGAAACTTTACAAAAAATACATTACTCATGTGTGGCTCAGGAGTTGCAAAACTCCATCCTACAACGAGCTCGAGCTCGAGCTCGTGCGGATAATCTACCCATGAACACCCGCAAGTATTCAACAAGAAGTTATATAAAAACAATTTATAGTAAGAAAAGACTCAAATATTCCTTAAATCGCTTGCCCAAATGATTGTTGATAATTTGTGCCGACCATTGAAGATGAAAACAAATAGATTTGGCTGGCAATGCCATCACATATACATAGTGAGTAGTGACATTGTCTGAGATGAGAGCAACGAAAATAGGTGGCATCACCATAGATTCAAATGCTATTATCTTTTATAAAAAAAAAAAAAAAAAAATGCTATTATCTCCATTATCAATGTTGTTGAGACAAAGAAGGTGACATTAATATATTTACATAACCAGTCTGATCATACCCACTACTTAACTATCACTACCTTGTTTGTTGCTGATCACCATCTTCATATATATCCTGTGCTGCAGCAATGGAAGACATAGTGATTGTGGGTGCTGGAATAGCAGGACTCTCTACAGCCTTGGGACTTCACAGGTATTGCTCATAAATCCTAATTACTAACTTGTGTGTGTGTTGATCATCTTCCATCTTCTTATTTGTGTCTCATCAATGATTGAAATTGTGGGTTTTCATGTATTGCAGGCAAGGTGTTCGATGTATTGTCTTGGAGTCTTCGGATACTTTGAGAGTTACTGGCTTTGCCTTGACTGTATGGACCAATGCTTGGAGGGCCTTGGATGCTATTGGCATCGGAGAATCCCTCCGCCAACACCATGTTAAGCTTCGAATTAGGTAGCTCTCACTATGTTAACAATTTTAATCCCTCCTGTTTGATGAACATGATGAATGCTAAATTGTCTTTTCGGGCGGTGAAAAGGTTCCTGAGAAGAGATGATGATTCTCTTGAATTGAATGTCATTATATATAATCTGCCAAAAACAGCTTCATTAATCAGCAATTGCAATTTGAATTTTTTCCACTCTTAAGTGGTGAATCTTTTACAGTTTCATCAATCAACAATTGCAATTTATATAGTTTACAGTTTCATCTGTTCTAGACATTTTATGTTGCGAGAACAAGTTCATATCACTAGTTTATGTACTTGTGATGTGTAGTGGTGAGCACGAAGTTCGTTGCGTGAAAAGGAAATTGTTAATGGAAGCTCTTGTAAATGAACTTCCTAGTGGCACCATAAGGTACTCCTGCAAGGCGGTTTCTGTTGAGGAATTTGGAAACTTCAAGCTGTTGCATCTTGCTGATGGATCCACTCTCAAAACCAAGGTAAAACCATTCTGCACAGAGCACTCTTTTCACCAAATATGTAACGAGCAGTACTCCAATTACTCGTACTGATTTTATAGTAAATGTTGTGAATCGAAAGGTGTTGATTGGGTGTGATGGAGTGAACTCCATTGTGGCAAACTGGCTGGGCATGAAGAAAGCATCTTTTACCGGGAGATTCGCTCTTAGGGGCCTCGTGGATATTAAGTCTATTCGTGGTTATGATCCTGTGCCTTTTCGCTTCTTTGGTAAAGGTGTTCGATTTGCTATTGTCCCTTGTGATGACAAGACTGTCTACTGGTTTTTCACTCAAAACTCTACTCAAGGTAATAGCTCTTCCTCTATACATAAGCTAGTTAATGATATTTGTTTTGTGTTTTTGCCTTTCTTGTTCTTGGAAATGTGATCATGCAATTGTAGACAAAGAGCTAGAGGAGAACCCTGCTGAAATGAAGAAATATGTGTTGAGTGTGTTCGAGAAGATGCCAGAACATGTGAGGGATGTCATAAAAAACACCGAGCTGGATGGGTTTATGTCTTCTCCGTTGAGATTTAGGCATCCATGGGAGCTTCTTTGGGGAAACATCAGCAAAGGGAACGCGTGCGTAGCTGGAGACGCGCTCCATCCCATGACACCAGACATTGGCCAAGGTGGGTGCTCAGCTTTGGAAGATGGTGTTGTTTTGGCAAGATGTTTAGGTGAAGCTTTATCTGCAAAACCAAATGGGGAAATAGAAGAGAAAATCAGCGACGACGAGCAATACAGAAAGATCGAAATGGGGTTAAGGAAATATGCTAGTGAGAGGAGATGGAGAAGCTTTGACCTCATTAGTACATCTTACATGGTGGGTTTTATACAGCAGAGTAATGGGACCATAATGAACTTCTTGAGAGACAAATTTTTGGCCATGTTTTTGGCTAAGTTGTTGTCGAAGAAGTCTGATTTTGATTGTGGGAAGCTTATCAGTACTTGAATGTAACCAAATATTCTGCATAAAAGTGCAGTAATAACAAGACTTGTCATCTGCATGAAATCAGAGGTAGGGTGCTTCTTTTTTCTTTTGGGACTTTGCAATCAGATGTAACAACCTCGTAGCTCTTAGATTCATTTGCGACGAAGCTTTGTAAGCTCTGTAATAGGTTTCAGTAACTGTTGTCATCTGCACAACAGATTCAAAGTATGCTTTTTTGTTGGAAATGTTTGAAATGTGGACATGTCCTTTCTTGTAATATATGTGAACTCTTCATGCCAATCAGATTTCTATAAAAAATCTAGTTTTTGGTACCTTAGCAAATTGGATCACCGATTAGTCTTCACTAGTCTTGGTGGCCAATGAGACGATATTACCTCATTAATTAATACTCGTATCCGATCCAATAAATTTTTAGGCAAGAAGCGCTTCGTCCAGATACATTTAGTTTGTATATTGGCTGAGAGGCTAAACGAATAAATCAAAGTTGGGTACAAAAGTAACAAATCTAGTATTCTATAGAAGTAGAGAGCACACAATACAGAGCCAAAGCAGAGATTTTTTTTGGGTCACTATACATGATGCTTCAGCTTCACAATGGGTTCAAAGCTAATCTCACCTATCTTCCCATGTCTGATCTTGCTCACTCTCTTGCTCCTCTACTTCTACTCTTCACTCCTTAGATTCTCCGCACCCTCTTCACCAATCCCTCAATCCAAAACAATCCAGACCTCTCGATCCTCCTGCAATCTTTTCAATGGCCACTGGGTCAGAGACCCCAATCGCAAACCCATGTACGATGAGACCTGCCCATTTCACAGAAACTCCTGGAACTGCATCAGGAGCGGCAGGGACAACATGGGTACAATCAATTCCTGGAAATGGGTGCCTGAATCCTGTGATTTGCCGCGGATCGATCCGTTTCGGTTTCTGGGTCTGATGAGGAACAAGAATATTGGGTTAGTTGGTGACTCTTTGAACGAGAATTTTCTGGTTTCGTTACTGTGTGTTCTTAGAGTAGCTGATTTGGGCGCGAAGAAGTGGAAACGGAAGGGGGCTTGGAGAGGAGCTTATTTTCCTAAGTACAATGTCACTGTTGCTTATCACCGAGCGGTTTTGCTTGCCAAATACGAGTAAGGTGTTTTTTTTTTCATCTTAGTTTTGCCTATGAGATCCGTTTTATAAATGCTTGACCTGAAACGTATGGTGCTATCATTGTTCATATTATAGTAGAATACATGTCTATGCGAGTGTGTTCGATATGAATTGCTGCTACTTGATACTTCCTTTTGAATTAGTTGTAATCATTTGATGTTTTCAAAAGCTTTTTTCTTTAGTTCAATTGAATCAACATCTTCAGTTTCTTGTCACAAATGTTCTACTTTAGGAATCATGTATGAGTGAAAAAAAAAAGTATGCACAGTGGTGCTAAGGTGCCTTCAGGTTTACATATTGGACCTTTTGGTATAGCAGGGCATCGATGACCCAACTAGGACTATAATATACTGAAAATCTGTTTGGTATGGGTGAACTTGAAGGCAGTTCATTTTGTGTAAAAATCCTCTGTTGGGTAAGGCAGTTCATGAATGTTAACTATATGATAAAGATTTAGAATGAGGGCAGTTTAGGTTTCAAGCGATCCTATCTTAGTTTTATTATGATTCGCTCAGCATTTTCCCTCTTAAGAATGATTTTTATGGTTTGCTAATCCGAATGATCAAACAAGCCCTAAATACATCCTCCCATTAACATCTAGTAAGTTAGCAACATCGCATCTATTTTGTTCTGAAGCATTTGCACTGGCCTTAGGGCAGTTCTTTTGTTGGAGTTTCAGCAATCCTGTAGTTGGGTGGTCTAGATATGTAAGACCAGCAGTTTCCGTGCATTCATTGTTTATCTTGTCTTAGGAAAGCTTGCATGAGCTCTCCAGCCAACTGGTGTTTTCCTTTTGACAGAATCACCGGACACCAAGGATAAGTCATGCTTTGATACAATCATCTAAAACATTTTTGAGTTCATTGAAAGTTCTAGTTGTGTATGTAGTTTTAGTGTCATGCTGTTTGAATTGGATATGTAAGGTATGTGGACCGTGCTCCATTTTGCTATGTTAAGCTCAGAAACATGTACTGTTTTTAATGGATATGAAGGCTTTAATACTTCTCCCTCATCCTAACTAACATATTCTTGTTATTTGTCTTTATATATTTTGGAAATTGCAACCTCACCTGCTCATAACTGATTAAATTAAGGTGGCAGCCAAAACAGTCTTCACTCGCTGATCAAGATGGATTGAAAGGTATATATCGAGTAAATGTTGATATTCCAGCAGATGATTGGGTCAACGTCACCAAGTTCTACGATGTCCTAGTTTTTAATACTGGCCACTGGTAACTCCCTTAATTTTTTGGTCATGTACTGAACATTTAGGTTAATGATATTGTCCGTTGTAGATCAGCGTACCCAACTCCTTTTAACATTATAAGTCGTCTTCAAAAGCTTTTTGAACTGAACCATTTGTTTTGCCAATTTGGTCTTTTGCTAGGTGGGGTTTTGATAAATTCCCAAAAGAGACACCCCTTGTCTTTTATAAGGCTGGGAAACCAGTACATCCTGCACTTGGGATCCGGGATGGACTTAAGGTTGTACTCGAGAATATGTTGTCGTACATACAGAAAGAAGTCCCTGACAAAACTATCAAGCTTTGGCGTTTGCAGTCACCAAGACATTTTTATGGTGGCGACTGGAATCAAAATGGCAGTTGCTTGTTTGACAAACCTCTAGAGGAGCGCCAGGTATGAATTATAATACCAATTCGCACTATAATGCCTCATTAGCAAGATATAGCTGCATGAATAGATTTAATGGATGTATAATTTTTATTTCACAAAGATTCTGTATTTAAACAGAACATGTGGTAAAACTCGCTATCAAAGTTGGAACTTTAAAAGAAACCATAAAACCTTACCCTAGGATTCCACCATCTTTTCTGATGTTTTTCTTGATCTCATGCTGATACCTGGACAGCTTGACTCGTGGTTTGATCCCAGCAAGAATGGAGTAAACAAAGAAGCAAGACAACTCAATCATCTGATCAGAGAAGCTTTACAAGGCTCAAATGTTCAAGTGCTTGACCTGACTCATATGAGCGAGTTCAGAGCAGACGCCCATCCAGCTATTTGGTTGGGAAAGAAGGATGCAGTGGCGATTTGGGGGCAGGACTGTATGCATTGGTGTCTACCTGTTGTACCCGACACATGGGTTGATATCTTATCTGAACTTATCTCTGAGAGTATGGGAGCAGGGGTCGTGTAGTGAACAGTTCGAAGAAAGTGAAGTTAGTTCATGATTTTTTACCCCAAACATAGATGAAATGAGTTTTATTTTTCTTAGGACAACGACCACTAACTAGCAGTCTCAAGGGAAGTCAAGGTTTGTGGAAGGACCCTATGGTTGCTCTCTGATGGAAGAACCATGCTCTACTTGTACCACACTTGTTCTCTGTTTTTGTAATTGGTTTTTAAGAAGGTTCTTGTATTTCTTTTTGCATGGATTTTTACAAATTCACATTCATGTGTAGATTATTGAAGACAGTAATAATAGGGATGTCCATTTCAAATTGTCTTTAGAAGAACAAATCATAACTAGAGTTGGACATATGCAACCAGATCATAGTTTGCTGATTATAGCTACTTGCCCCCATTTTCTCATTTTAAAGCATGTATTGTGATTTGAAATTGCTACAAGGGTGTAGTGAAAATGGGGAACATAGCGTAATACATCAAACCATTCTAACTAGATTAGGGTCTCATGTCGGGTGAGATTACACCACACGTCATTTGGTGATCCAAATCATGCCAAACGAGATTGACATACATTTATAGTCATGATATAACCTCGTCTCATAAGAAATGCATTCAATGACAATCTCAAATATTGAAGAAGATCTGACAATAATAGTCCATAGATCGAGGTAACGATCAATTTTTCAAGATATATCATTTTTAGAGTGGATCTAGTCAACAAGGCACGTCAAAACTAGTTATTTAAATGTTTTTTTTATAGTTTTTATAATAATTTAAATGTTTTTATTAACAAAAAAAAGGTGGAATAGGTAATGATGCCTAGTAAATAGAAGAAAATAAGGGTTATTTTCGTAAATAAATAAAAGATGGAGAGTAAATTTATCCACCCCAATCAATCAACTCGAGAGTAGAGAACCAAACCCTAAACAGTTACCAGAAAACTCATCTCCTTCTATCAAAATCTATCTCCAAAATCACAACAAAATCTAAATTCTCTCCCAAAAATCTCCAATGGCCTTAACGTTAAATCTCGCTTCCCCATATTTCCTCCCACGACCCATAAATTCAAGAAACCACCATCATCATCATCATCTCCGTTCCACGATCCATTTGAGCCATAGACGCAGGATCACATACAGTAGCAAGAAACAGACGAGCGATGCAGAGCTAGCATCAGAATTGGAAGAGATGAAGACCCAGTTGTTGCTGAGAGAAGAGGCCATTAAAAAGAGCAGGGAGCTTCTGTACAGTGAGTTTTGTCAGCACCTGGGATTACCAGAAGAGGAGGTCAAGACCGTTTGGGAGAGTATGGAGGAAGATGACAAGTGGGTTTTGGTCAATGGCTTTGTTTCTCAGTGGGGTGCTAATTTTCATCCATTGTCTGCTAGGTCTGCCAAGGAGATGCTTGAAGCTTATTTGCTTCAAATTGAAGTTGAAGAGACCAAATCTACAACCTTTTCACCTTTTTCATTGTTCCCTGGTTTGAAGAAACTGTTGGGATTTGGATAAAAATTGGACTTTTGTTGTACACTACTATAGCTATTCTGGTCTTTTAAAAAAATTATTCTTTTCTGTTTTGGTGTTTGATTTGTTCCCAAGGATTGTATTGAATGTTGTGTTGCAAAGGTGATGATACAAAATACTCTGAATTTGATGTATAAAAATGGAAGACTCTGAGTTTGAGCATCTAGCCAAATTTAGTTTTGAATCAGGGTGAGATATAGATTTTGTAAGATTTTCTGTAATAATTTCAGAAGGATCAAATAGAATTACAACCCACTCAAGAGTTTTGTTTGTGTTCCATGAGATTGTGTGTTTTTACCATATGATTGATTGCTCACTACCAAAGAAGCAAGTTTTAAGTTTCATCTAAGTTATATGATGTTGTAGTCTGTTGTCTCCTGGTTCGTGTCATATAGAAGAAAGTTGTATGTGCGTTGCACAACTCAACGCGAACATGGAATGGCTAGGCGTATATCTGCCTTGGACAGAGATCGTAATGGCATAAATCCCCTAATAATATCCATAAATGACTTGTTTTGGACTTTGGTAAAAGATGGACATTACTATTAGAAATTTTGGTTTAGCAATTGTGTTGCATGCCCTAACTCGACACAGTTATTAACATAAACACAACACGTCTAACACGATAACTAAATAGGTAATGTTGACACAATCCAACACGTTTGACGTGTTATTGGGATTGAATTACAATTATACCCTTGAATGCTTGTGCTGGACTTGTTAGAGGTGTCACAACACGACTAATTAATCGTGTGCATGTATTTTGGAGGCTCAACACAAACATGACACGATTACAAAATGTGTGAGCCCAAATACGATAATTATATGTCGTGTTACAATACAAATTGTCAACTTTAGTATCATGTGCAAAACGATGGGTGCCACGACCAGTCTGCAGGATTAAGAAAACGAGGAAGAGGTTGTAGCATGTTTTAGATACAATGATACAGGCCTTTCTTGTGTGGATTGTTTATCATCACCTTGACCAAGAAGTTGGCATTCTTCTGTACCTTATGTTTGGCATGAAAATGATATTGCACACATTATTGTAATATAAACATGTTGGAATCATTTTATGCAACTGCTTCAAACTTCTAAGATTAAAACATGAATCTGGAAAGAATTTTTCTATATACAAACTAAAACCCCAGAAATGTAATGTACCCATAACATCACCAGCAATAAATATCAGAACATGATTTCCACAACAGATTTACTTTCAGCCCCCAAGAGAAGATTGACAGAGGGGAGGTGAAACCAATGTACCTAACGTCAGAAATATAGCTGCCTGCACTGGGCTACTGAAGCCTCAGCAGGGCAGTATGGGCACTTAAACGTTCGCGTACTGCTTTTGGACAACTTCATGATTGATTGTTTGCAGAGAACATGACCACATGGCATCAGCATTGGCGGATTCTCGTCCGTGCCTTGATCTCTACTCACAGGGCAAACAAATATTGAATGGAACTGAAATTCCCTCCCCAAGTCTAGTGGAACAGGCAACTGTTTCATTGTCTGCCACTCCTGCTTTTTTGCTGCCATAACATTTGCCAACTTCAAGAGAGTCGGCAGTCCTTCAACACCTGCGGCAATAGCCACACTCAATGGACTCTCGTAGGACTGCCCTAAGAGACTGCAAAACTGCCGTGTGATCTCCTCGGTTAACTTTTCCCAATGAGTTGGAGACAGTAAATCAGAATAAGGAGAGCTTTCAAGCCTTCCTGCCCACAAGAGGCAAGCCATAAGCTTCTGGATCTCATCAAGGTGAAGTTGAGCAAAAGGGGCAAAGTAAGTTCTGGCATACTGGAGTGCATCAGTTCGGTTTCCTTTCTGTAAAATTTCCACAAACTGCAGTCGGTGAAGTTTCATTTCAAGATTTGAGCCATTCAGCTTGAGCTTTTCTCGGTTGCTAGAGACCCAACTGAGAGCAGGTTCAAGGTTTTTCACCTTCATAGCCTCAAGGATTTGATACATTTGCAAGAATTGTGATTTTAATTCAGTTGCCTCGGGTTCTCCAGCCTCGTTGATTAAGCAGTCCCCAAGATCAAACAATCCTTGCCTGTAAAAGTGGCTCGCAATGATCTGATTCACTGTGTGGAAGTCAAATTCAACGTTCCTGTATGCCTTGGATATGTCAGGATTGAAGGATTTTTCAAGTAGTTTTGGGTACTTGCTAAGGGTTATATGTAGTTCCTTTTGTGAACCTTCTAACTGATTGTGGGGGGAAATGGAGCTGAGCTTGCTTTTAAGCTCTAACAGCATAGCTTTCTGCTCCACAGGTGAGATGGGATCATGGATGGATTGGATCTGGGCCAATGCCTGTTCAATTTCTCGACCAACTTGGTCGACTACTTCCTGGGATTTCGATGATGATATCTTTTGCTTCTTAGACACACGATCAAATGCATCTTTAATTGTGTTCAACTCCATTTACCAGTCAAGTGACAAATTCCTGCAAGAAAGTTCCAGAAGACAGTTCAAAATAATCCTGAAAATGAGGGAAAACTAGAGGAGTACAAGTGGCCACACGTTCAAGGTGTATAGCACCTGTGAAACTGGAACAAGTGGCAATATGCATGAAGAAAGCATACTTGTTAAAGATAATAGAAATTTTATTTATACAGACAGGCAAAAACATGACATTCTACTCTTGATAAAGTAATTATAAAGAGTGGTTTAAGGCACTCGACACTCATTAATTTTATCATGAGGGTTGTCTTACGTTAAAAGGATGTGATCACTCCTACTTGATGAAGGAACATCTCTCCAAGCTCTGTCATAGTGTCATAGCTAGAGTAGGTGCTATGAAAACAACATAAAAAGGGAACAATAAAGGTGGGGACTGAACTGCGTTAGAGTTAGGTTACATTGTTACAAAGCTAAATTGCTAATGAAAAATATTTATATAAAATGAACCAGAAGTGTCATTTCCTAAGAAATAGCCAACAAAAGAGTTACCGGTGCAAATTCCTAAAGGATTAATTTCTTTCTCGCATCTAATTGGGAGTAGGAATTTCACCAAGTGAAGCCAATAAACAATAGCTAACTAACAAGTGTTCCTAACATGGAAATTCCTATCTGGATTGATTTAGATAACAAACGACTCTAAAACTGGCCTGATTGAAGATCTGGATATATTTTGACATGTAAAAAAAAACATGAAATGGTTCCTAGCCTTATATTTGGAAAATGTGAAGCTTAAAAAACTGAGGAATGTCCTTTTCCTTTATTTGGTTGGCTAGGAGAACACCAAAAAAAAAAAATGCAGGTCAGACTTTATCTTCTGGTCCAAGCAAAAGCAATAAGCCTATCACATATTTCCTTTCCTCATTGTAATTTGAACGCCTCAATAAAGTGAGATTATGCCCTTTCCTAGGCAGTGAGGAAAAAGAAACACTGGATACTTCCCTTGTGACACAAATCATCTTCTCTGATACATTTCCCTTCCCCTACGCATACCTTCCCTTCCCCAAACCATATATGTAACAGAAGTAGCCACTTAGCATAGTTCTGATCCACTGATCAGACTAGACAGCAATTATTAGCATTCCGAAAAACACTAGGAGAAACCAGAAAGGTCACATGCAATTGGAACAAAACCACTATAGATCCCAAAACTACGCTGTTCTTCCACAATGTTGGACAACTGTTAATCAAAATAAGAAATTCCTTGGATGTTTTAAGCCTTGAAAATTCCTCTAAACAAAAATTGCTTCCCAATTCACATACAAACTTAAGACAACCACTCATTTACATCAATATGTATTGTGGAGTTCATGATTCCTCAAGGACCGCCTTTAAGCATATACCTGAAATTTACCCTGTTCTATTCTATCATAAGAAACACACACATACACAGACCCCTCCTCATTACTCATAAACTTGGAGATTCACTTAATCTACTTGAATACTTAACAATTATCCTTGATCCCCAAGGGGTTAACATTCAAGTAGATTAAGTAACCTAGAGGGTGAGCCTTCTCATATCAGTAAGGTAGCTACCTTGTCACCAAGAGGTTAAGGGTTCCAATCAGGGAAACAAGCTCTCCACTACACAAGGGTAAGCCTACATGCATAATTGGCCCTCACTAGACCCCCACAATAGTAGGAGTCTTGGGCTCCCCTTTTAACAATTTTCAAGGCAAAGTTTGAATTTGAATTGAACTTAATAGAATAATAATAAAATAAATAATCAGTTCTATTAATAACACATTCAACACTATGGATGTAGTTTATTGGAGTGTTATTATTATTATTTTTTCAATTGGTTCAACAATGGATATCTTAGGCAAATGCTCAAAAAACTGTTAAAACTATACTTTCAAACTAGCTAATCTCCCATAAAATTGTATTACCAAATTACGCTACAATAATATTTAAGTTATTGCAATCTTAAATACAAAAATACATTCAGACATCATTGTCATCTACATAAGCTGTCAAACATGATGTATTAGAACTACAATTTTGGGTTATTCATAATTTCTACGGAGAATCAATTTCTACCACTAACTTTGTTTCTTTTTTGTCCTTTTGAAAAATCATAGTTATAAACCTCATACATCAACCTGTGGTCTCGAGAGATGTCATTCATTATAATATGCACTATATAAATTAACTCGATTGAGGTTTACTTAAGCATCTAAGAAATCGGATAACCAGAGTATCACAAATTATTGTGAGACAGCTAAGAGTAACTGTTATTTAGTCATGGCTCTATTGAATTTCAAGAATATAATGTTAGCAATATCCAACCCTATCTAAAAGATAGAATATATAGAAATAGCACCGCCTGCTGGGGGAAAAAAAAAAAAAAAAAAAAAAAACACAATTCAGGACTAGAGTTGGTTTATATAACATGTTTAACCATCACCATTGACATTCAAAACTTTAGAACTTCAATCGAGAAAATATGATTACCTTCTTCAACCCTGGCAGTGTCTGGCACAACTAGTTGTAACCTGGACCAAAAACCATGATAATGATAAGAAATGAAACCACTTCAACACCAAACACCATACTATTCAATTCACTCACATACATGTTTATTTAGGTAACCTATTCAAATCGTTGTACTTGCAATAAACACATGACCAATAAAATTTAATCCCAAAATCAAGTCTGAAAATTTAGGTTGGTGAGGCCGATGACAGATCAAATCAAAACTTTCAGCAATGGATCACACTAAAGGCTACTACAACAACTACCCTACTTAAGAGATTGCAAAAAATTATCATTGCACTATTTTCCTCCCTTTTCCCAGCAACCAAACAGTCCTAATAAGGCAAACACAACAGGCACACTCCAAAAATTTCTATTGAAATCCAAAATCATGCCCTGAGAAAATCAATAAACCAGAGAGATTGCTACTCCTATACAACTAAATTATAGGCCCTTTATTTGATTAACACGAAAACAAAAAAGAGAGGAAAAAATCATGTGTTGTTTCCTTGGGTTTCTCGGGAAACAAACGGATAGATGAAAAATAGAAACAGGGAGAGCGTGAAACGAAAGGATTGAAATGAATACCGAATTGAGATCGAGAAGAAAATGGCAGACAAAAGTGGCGTGTTTACCCGATGATAGTGAAGCGACCAAGCGACGGAGAAAGAGAAGGCAAGTTGTGAGCGTGCGAGTTGGTGGACACAATTGTCTGGTTTTTGGAACACGTGTGAGACCTAATTATTGATCTGAATTTATCAATTTACCCTCCGATAATCGTCAAATCACAGTTTTGCCCTTGGAGTTTAGCACTTAAGTTGCCACGTCATCACTAATTATGGGGAAATAGTTTTTTTTTTTAACCTCACATCTATACATACTATAAAAGCGGAACCAAAAAACAATTTTATAATGCGTATAAGAGTGTCGCGTCATCATTTTTTTGTTTTACCACAATATTTTGCTTAATTATACTTTTAGCACAAATCTTTATTTATTTATAAT
>JAYMTH010000894.1:0-17246 GCA_036897465.1 Pelargonium australe | reverse complement strand
TGTATATTAATATTTATATCTGTTTTTAGGTCTACCCAGGTTCTATTTCAATTGAAGGTACGTTAGGAAATCTCCAATTGTGTGACATGTCGCTTGGTCCAGATCACTGTTGGGGATGGCTATGTGATATACGTAATCCTGGGGTTGAGTCACTTATTAAGGTATGTTATTCTTGATAAGCAATGATATATTGTGGATTTTTTTTTGTTTGTCCTTCTATATATTTTTTTCATTTGTTTACTTGCATAACTTCTATTTCCCATATACTCTTTCAGATCAAATTTATCTCTTATAGTGCTGAAGATGATGACTATGAAGGATATGATTATAGCTTGAGCGGTCGACTTTCTGCTGTTCGCATTGTTTTCCTTAATCGATTTATTAGTGAGGTATGTACAGTAACTCTGGTTATTGTTTTTCTATCGGGGAATACAGGGCATTATGATGTATGGGAAGGGTTTACGGCAGTTTTATTTCAATAATTTGGTTCAGAATAGGGTTTATTTGGGTTGAAGCATATAATAAGGGTCTAGATAAGAGGCAAGTACAAATGACTACCCTTCTTTTTTCATTCCAAAACACGTAACTGCCCTTTATTTTATTTTGTGTTATATAAGTGCCTTATATTTTACGGCGTTAGTAATTCCATAAGATTTAATGGAATTTGTTTGAAATTTTCAAGTTTGTTCATGAAACGCGGGATTTGAAGCGATATGAATAGCAACTTGGTTATCAGTTATCACACCATAGCTTTACTAGCATAGAGCCTGCAATGCCAATTTTAGTTAGGAGCTGATAAATACACATTATTTCACATACAGACTGTGCCATAGTCCAAGATTCAGATTCCACACTAGAGCAAGATACGACACTCTGTTTCTTACATTTTCATGAGACTAAATGTTCTCTTACGAAAACATAGTAGCCTGTAGTGGACTGTTAATATACCTCTTCCAAGAGCTCCCTTCAAATAACACAAAATTTGTTCTACCACAGCCCAATGATGGACTGTAGTAGATGACATGAACTGACTCACAATACTCTGACAAAGTATGCAATATCAGGTCGAGTTACTGCAAGATAGTTCAGTTTCCTGACCTGTCTTCTATACTTCTCAGGATCTTCAAATAAGTCTCCATAAGTAAGCTACAAATCAGTTGGTCTTGGAGCACTACATGGTTTAGCTCCCAACTTTCCTGTCTCTGCTACTAGATCGAGCACATACTTCCTCTGTCATAGTAGAATAACTTTTTCGTTCCTTGTCACTTAAACTCCCAAGAAGTACTTCAATACCCCTAATTGTTTCTTGTGAAGCCGACTGTGAAGAAAGGATTTTTTCCATAGCGTCACTCCCCGTAATATCAATATCATCAACATTTACTTAAAGAAGAATAATGCCCGATGATGAGGATTCATAGAAGACTAAGTGGTCAGACATGCACTTCTACATGCCAAACTTTTCAAATGCCTGACTGAATTTGCCAAACCAAGCACGAGGGTTTTGTTTCAGACCATACAAGATTTTTCGTAGGCAACAAACTTACCCACCATACCCCCCACCCCGAGCAACAAACTCAGGTGGCTGCTCCATATAGACTTTCTCCAACAAATCTCCATATAAGAAGGTATTTTAATATCTGGCTGATGTAATGGCCAATAATGAGTAGCAGCGAAAGAAGCAAACAAGCAAATAGAGGTCAACTTTGCCACGAGGGAGAATGTGTCGGAATAATTCACACCATAAGTTTTCCACGAGGGAGAATGTGTCAGACAAGGCTTCATGAACAATTCTAGGAAGGGATACGGAATCAAGTGAGGCAGCAAAGGAACACGAATAAGGTGACAAACGATCATATGAAACAAAAGATGAAATAGGAGTACACATGAAGTACATGAAAGACCATTGAACGGGCTATCCCAAAGCCGAATCCAATATCTATCCAAAATTGATTCTAATTTTAAACCAAAAATATTAGTCCTATACAGAGAATGGTAGCCAATTATAATAATAAATTAATGCTAAACAGAAATAGTGAAAAAAGATTTGAAAAAAAGTTCATAATTCAAATATGAAGTCACATTATATACATACATGTGTTTTAGTTTTATTTTTTTATAATGAAGTCTTTCTCAATTAAGCTTTTCTGTTCTGAGTTTGACAAAGTTATGAACACATGGCACTGCAGATAACTGTGTACTTCATGGAACTTGCGACACCAGGTACTGAAGAAGCATTTGAGCTCGTTGATAAAGTTGGTGACTTTGATTGGTTAATTCAGAAATGGGAATTTGATGGAGCCACAGCCCTAAAGCTGGATCTCTCCCTTGACACCCCGATAATCATTATTCCACGGAACTCAATGAGTAAAGAGTTAGTATATTTGCACTTTATTGCTTGTTAGACATAGCTTGCTTGACTTGAATTCGTGTATATTTGCTACGGGCTCTTAACTGATTTATACTAATTTCCTGGTTTGATCAATTCATATTAGCTTCCATTTTTTGAACTCAAATTCAGCAAATATTTTACAACGAATATTTGGTCCAAAATGACCCTAATGTTGTTTGAAACACTCAGAGAGGGTCCATATAAGTCTATTTGGTCCAAAATGGAGGCCCAACGAGTCGTTAATGTACATAGCAGGGTGTAGCTCTACCCTTTTGACGTAACCCCTACCAACCTCACAATTCGAACCTCAACTATTCTGGTGTTCCTTTAGGGACTACCATTTTTTTTTTCTTAGTTCTATCTAGGACATTAGAATGAAAGAGAGTTGAAGAATATTATTCTATCATAATAATATAATTCTTTGTATCTCTTCAAGTACTGGATGCTTCTTTGTTATTATTATTTTTTTTTTAAACCACTCTTTGCAAAGTTGAGTGGCAATGACTTTCTCACATTCCTCTCACTTCTTTCTATTGCCTTTTCATCATTTTCTTTTCCTTTGGCTTTCCAATATTTTGGGTCTATAGGTACCTGATTATGTTCCTTTTCTTTTGAAGGTTTCTGAAAATTCTCTGATGTTTATAACTTTTCCCTAACTCTATCATCTTCGCAGTTCTATTCAATTTGATATGGGTCAGCTGCGTGTGACAAATGAATTTAGTTGGCATGGATGTCCAGAGAATGATCCTTCAGCTGTCCACATTGATATTCTTCATCTTGAGGTGAATATTCTTTATTGTTGCCATCTAGATTGCTATTCAAAGCACTAAACTATTACTATGGTTTAAAATTGCAGCTTCTAGGAATGAAGATGTCTGTTGGAATCGGTGGAGAACTGGGGAGACCAGTTATAAGGGAAAGCCGTGGATTTGATGTTTTCATCCGCCGCAGTTTAAGGGATGTTTTCAGAAAAGTCCCAACTTTTTCTCTTGAAGTGAAGGTGTTTAGTTTTTGCACTTTGGTTCTCTATTTCACTTATTCTCTCTTGTAGCAAATGTTTTTCCATTCCTTATTACGCGGAACTGTTGAATTATTATTGTTGTGATCTTTTTTTTTTTTTTTTTCAAGTTTATGTGCATCACGTTTAGGCCATGGCATATTGGATATTTCGTTTCCATAAATTGCATACTGAAAGTTTATATGAGTTGGTGTAGTTGCTAGTAGGAAGCTGTCCCATTCTATGATTACCGATATTACTTATTTCTTTACAATCACTTGACAAACTTTTCTACCTGGAATGAAGTATATTTAGTTCATATACTGTTTCTGCTCAATAGTTTTCGTTATGAGTGGCAATTACATACATTGCTTGGGAATTGAAATTGCTCTTCATATTTCTCATTGTGTCTGATGATGTAAAGCTCAAACTGGATGAGATGAAACCGATTAGTGATAAAATTTCTTACATAGTGGTATCTTGATACTTAAACTTGATTTGTAATATTATGTCTTGAAATATGCAAATCTTGGGTTCCTTTGTGACATCACTCAAAGTGAAGTATATTTGTGTAATGAATAAAGGTCTTTTTTCAAATCTCCAAGTGACTTGTTTTTTTATGAGATCACTTTCGTTCTTCAAATTTCAAAATAATTGTTTCTAATCAAAACTTTTGTGCTGCGGTTATGGTTTTAATTAGCTATTATTCTTTTGTTATCCATCTATATTTTCAATTAATTATTTTAAATGACGCGTGCAGATTGGTTTATTGCATGGAGTTATGTCTGATAAAGAATATAGTGTTCTTATGGATTGTGCATTAATGAATGTAAGCGAAGAGCCGAACCTTCCTCCAAGTTTTCGTGGTTGCTCATCTGATTCGAAGGATACAATGCGGTTATTGGCGGATAAGGTTAATATGAATAGCCAAATACTACTGTCACGCACTGTCACTATAGTTGCAGTTGAAGTTAATTATGCCTTGTTAGAGTTGTGTAATGGCATTCATGAGGAGTCTCCGTTGGCTCATATTTCTGTGAGTGCTTACCATCTTTAACTCTTAATAGACACTTTTCATTTTAATCGTCGTTTACTTTTTGTTTTTATTCTGGTGAGTTTGCATGCGTCTGTGCGTATGCATTAATGTGATTTCAGATTAACTATTTCTGCACTTTGTATTATGTACTGGAAATGTATCACATTACAAATATTGCATGGTTTTCTTACCTCGTTACCCTGTCCTTGCAGTTTGAAAGTCTTTGGGTATCATACCGGATGACAAAATTATCTGAAGCAGATCTGTATGTAACCATTCCAAAATTTTCTATCCTTGATGTTCGTCCAGATACTAAGCCTGAAATGCGGCTGATGCTTGGTTCGTCCACAGACGCTTCCAAACAATCATCCATGGGGAAGGCTATGTTTTTACACAAGGATAGCTTCATGCGGACAAATCCTGAAACTGGATTTGTGGATATTCCATATTCGACAATGTTCTTGATGGACTACAGATGGCGAACGTCATCACAGTCATTTGTGGTTCGCATTCAGCAGCCTCGAGTTCTTGTAGTGCCGGATTTTCTTCTTGCTGTGGGCGAGTTTTTTGTGCCAGCCTTGAAAACAATAACTGGAAGGGAGGAAACTATGGATCCTATGAATGACCCCATAAGTAGTAATACTTGTATAGTTCTATCTGAAGCTGTTTATATGCAGACAGAAGATGTGGTGTATTTATCTCCAAATAGACAGTTAGTAGCTGATGCTCCAGGGATTACTGAGTATACCTATGATGGTTGCGGAAAGATGATTTCTTTATCTGAGGAGAATTCAATGAGTTCACAACCAATTATTTATATTGGGCGTGGTAAGAAATTGCGGTTCGTTAATGTGAAAATTGAGGTACTTGCATTTCTGACCTTGTTATGGTTAAGCTTGTTGCTTTTTAATTGTCAATATATTTTTGAATATTTTCCGTGACTGTATAGTATTTATTTTATTTTACTTATGTATTTATGGATATTTGTATCCTCTGTTGAAAAAACTCATTCCCTAAAAACTTTTAATTAATACTATCAAACAGTAGCACTAGGAAACGAAAAGGGGGTTCGTTTTTGGGTTTTCCCTTCTCAGTGGTATATCAGGTTGTATGACACTTTTGTTGGTTCAAAGCTTGTTTCTCTTCATTGAATATAATGAAGTTGTTACACATAAAAAGAAGAAGATGAAATTAGGAAAATAAATGTAGAAGTATAGTGAGGAGATTCTACAAAAGATGGAAATGGATATGGAAAAAAGAACTGACCTATAGAGTTATAGTTAACAATAAGGCATATTTTCCTATGTACCGGAGCTCCAGAACCCTTTTTAATTTATATAAAAAATTGGGGAGAGGAACTCCTTTGGTGTCATTAAGATATAAGTGGAGGGAAGGCCATTTGTAACTTACGGCATCAGATCACTTTTGAGTTTTGCTTTAGTTACCGTGTGGTGTTCCACTGTCTCTACACAAATTAAGACCACTGTCTCTACGCATCAGATCACCTTTGGTTTTGGTAGTTTTCTAAGCTTCTATCATATTCTCTTTTAGTTACATGCAAGCTAAGACTGATCTAGTCTGGGAGAAGAGTTACACAATATGATGAATTTACAGGCACGTCAAATGTTGCCACATAATCACTTTGAGTATCTCAAATGTTATCTCATAATAATGATAATGAAACCAATAATTATAGTTAATTGATATCAGTAGGTTTTAAAAAACTTTAATCTTAGCTTGTCTTGAATTAGCTGTATTTCCAGACTGTTTTGTATTGTATGACACGTTTGCTTATTTGTGTATCAATCAGAATGGGTCTCTTTTGAGGAAGTATACATACTTGAGTAATGATAGCAGCTACTCTGTCTCCAGAGAAGATGGTGTGGAAATTTTGTTTTTGGATAATTCTTCATCTTGTGATGATAAGAGAAGGCTGGACTACTTGCAGAGTTCATCTGACACCTCAAATTTTTCCTCTCATCCTCAATGTGATCCAAGTAGTGTGCAAAGTTTTACTTTTGAAGCCCAGGTGGGTAGCCTTTTCATTTTTTACTCGTCATGAGCACTCATCTGCTTATTGTTTGACCTATGAATGCTTACCTTTGTGTATTTTGGCCTATTTAGCAATACTTTCCCCTTGTTACTGTATTTTTGTGTATTTTGTTACTTATTGACGTGTACACAGCACATCTTCATAATTAATCATTGTACTGTTCTATTTGCTTCTCAAACTTGTCTTCTGGATCTTGTGTGTTTTTCTCTCCAGGCAATTGTCCAGTCCGTTTGCGTAGAATATTTTATCAGAGGAATGTTAAATTCTGATTATCTAATTTGCTTCTTACCACCTGCTGCAGCATTCACTGTTTACGTCATTGTAATAGTTCAGATACTTTCTATCCTACTGTTGTTTACTGTCCAACTGTGAATCTTAGCTATTAAACTACATGATGGTTGACGTTACCTTTGCTATTTGGCATGTGTGCATTTTATGATAATCCTGCGTGCTAAGGCTGAATTTGGTACCTAAGTTAGACAGTTAAGTAACACAGAACATGTTTATAAAATAGTCTAGCAAACATTTTTCAAAATTCAATATCATTTGCTTTTGGACCATGGCAATACCAAAACTGTGTGGCATATTTTTCTTCCTGCTGGGTCCTGAAGAACTCTCACTGCTTTCACAAGTCTGAATGGTTCCTTTTTTTTTTTTTGGTTGGTGTGCCTTCGATTTGATCCCATTTCCCCTTCTCTGATAACTATATACTATATTGACCAATGTTACGTAAGATAAGTTGCCATACCCTCTCTATTTTCGTTTTACTTGTTGTGCAGCTATATCACAATGAACTAATAAAATGGTCCTTGTGTGAAATTGTTCAGTTTTAAGCAGTGATCTGATTCTTGAAGTCCTGTCATGATCTTATTTTATTCTCATTTGGCTTCTTTCTCTCTCTATATAGCTTGTTTCCTCCGAGTTCACCTTCTATGATGGCACCAAGTCCTCTTTGGATGATTCGTCATACGGTGAAAAGCTTCTCCGTGCCAAAATGGATTTGAGCTTCATGTAAGTGTGTATGTGTGTGTGTGTGTGTGTGTATTACGTGTGTTTGTGCGAGCATTTGCTTATGATATAGTTTGGCTTTATCCCTGTCTGGTAAAATATGTCTCGATGGTTACTATACATCCCTATTAGATTTCATTTTTAAATGTTGGATTTTTTGTTTCTCTCCTGTTTCATGGGATGTCGTGTCACACTTCTGTTTACTTCATAATCTCTCTCTCTCTCTCTCTCTCTCTCTCTTTCTCTCTCTCCCTTTCTCTCTCTCTCATGTTGTGACATGGTTTTGATCTATATGATTTTTAAACAGTTTATGTCAATGGGTCTGATACTTTTATCCACTTGTTAAGCTAACTTAGTTGCGGTTAATAGGTATGCAGCAAAGGAAAAGGATACCTGGATTAGAGCCTTACTGAAGGATCTGACTGTTGAGGCGGGTTCAGGTCTTATCATTCTCGACCCAGTCGATATTTCTGGGGGTTATACTTCTGTTAAAGACAAAACAAACATCTCTCTGTTATCAACGGATATATGCATCCATCTGTCACTAAGTGCTATTTCTCTTGTACTTAACCTACAAAGTCAGGTTGCTGAAGCCTTACAATTTGGAAATTCAGTTCCGGTAGCTCCATGTACCAATTATGACCGACTTTGGGTCTCTCCTAAAGGTTTTCCGACTGAACTGTGGTTTACACTGTCATATCTTCGTGAGATTGAAATTTTGTGTTCTTTAATTTATTGAGACCGAAATATTATCTCAATGACTTCCATTTACCATTGCATAGAAATTTGGCAGTTGTATTTCTGAGTCCTTATAAACTCTTTGTTCTTCTTTTACTTACATTGGGTATTGTACTTGTGCAGAAAATGGGCCCCTTAACAATATTACCTTTTGGAGACCTCAAGCTCCATCAAATTATGTTATTTTGGGAGATTGTGTGACATCAAGGTAAGAATTTATATACGTTTATGTGATTTTCTCATTTACATATTATTTCACCCAACATTATTCATATCTCTTGCATTCATTAAGGTAAGATTTGATATATGTTTATATGATTTTCTCATATGCTTACTGTTTCCCTTTAAATCTTTTTTTTATTATATATTTTATATGTTCTTCATCCATTGTGATCTCCTGGCTAATTTTCATATTTGGGCCCTTTTCTGGCTCTAATGTCTGTTTTGTTCTAGAGCTACTTGTACATCTTTTGTTTTAACTATGACAGCTTTTGGTTTAGAATTTTTGTAGGAAATCAAGAATGGTAATGGGGATGGGGATGAAATTCCCATTCACAATATATACATTAGGCTTTTTGGTCTTGGGAAGACCTGAAATGAGATTCTCATTCTCATTTTCGTTCCCATTCCAAATTTTTATAATAAAAACGCTACTGGTGCTCGATTTTCCCAGAGGGTTGTTGAGAAACTCTTATTAATGTTGTCCAGCGATAAATGATGGATACGAGCTCCTTCCCTTTTCCAATCCAGGTGAGACAATGATAGAAACAAGTTGATTTACCCCAGGATTGCTGCAAATGAGAACACGCGATAGATGAAAATCAATGCGTAGTATTGGAATTCACCTTGATGTGAGAGTAAGATTATCGCAGATAAATTAATGCGTAGTGATGTAGAGAGTGAAGAGTGATTGAACCGTACACCAAATGGGATATTTATATTCGAGCTGGTAATAAGTCTAATTAGTTGAGGTGATGTGGCTCCTCAATTGTGACTGGTTTACAATGTGATTTGAAAAGTCCCAATACATCGAATCTGGTCACTTGGCGAAATTATGGAGAGTTATGGGCCAAATCTGGGCCAAAACTGCGCAGGGCTTGGAGTGCTTGACCGTGCTCGCGGCCATGCACTCGTGATAACAAGTGCGGAGGCGGACAACCAAATACATGGGTGTGCCTGTGTCCTTGTGGAGCAGTTCATGTTTTCGGTTTGTCCTGTGTGGGCCCTTTGAATGCTGAAGTGGCATCTTCATAGTGGATCCTTAATAATCATGTGTCATTGTTAAACTTGATTCCAACCCAAAAGGTTAAGCTGATAGGTGGAGGGTTTTTTCAATGTGGGACACATTAACACAATGGATCCTGCACGTGGACCAAGAAGGGAGGCAACAAAGACGGGCCACTATGCCCAAATAGATCCTTATGATTCCACACAATTAAATGTCCTCACATTCCATACATTATTTTATATGGAAGTAAATCTTTCATGTTTTTATTAAATTTAATTCTGCTCTTATTTTGCATCAATGCAGATTTTTTCAATATGATTTCTTTATGCTAAAAAACTCTCTCATGAGTTACATAATAGTAATCATCCAATTATCTTATCTCATGCGTATTTTGAGATGCTCTACAGTAGTAATCTTCATTATAATTTCTCTTCAGGTCAACTCCTCCTTCACAGGCAGTTATGGCGGTAAGTAATACATATGGGCGTGTGCGGAAGCCTGTTGGTTTCAATCTCATCGGCTTGTTATCTAGTATTCAAGGATTTGACGGAAATAAAGGCAAAGCTGATGATGAAGGTGATTGTTCTCTTTGGATGCCTGTTGCGCCTCCAGGGTACTTGGCATTGGGATGCGTCGCAAATACAGGAAACCAACCACCACCGAATCATATTGTTTATTGCATACGTTCTGACCTTGTAACGTCGGCCACTTGTTCAGATTGCATATTTACTGCCTCATCAAATCCTTGCTTTCCATCTGGATTTAGCATATGGCGTCTTGAAAATTTTCTTGGTTCATTTTATGCTCATGCATCAGCAGGATGCCCTCCCAGTTACAGTATTTGTGACCTGAGCCACCTTTTAACGAACTGGAATCGTCAGCAATCTGTCTCTAAAGAGTTATCCTCAAATATCATTGCTGATGATAACAATGAAAATGAGCAACGAAGTAATCAAAGTGAAATTCCATCTGGATGGGATGTTGTCAGATCGATTTCTAAAACAAGTAATTGCTTCATCTCAACCCCAAACTTTGAGAGAATCTGGTGGGATAAGGGTAGTGACCTTCGTCGACCAGTTTCAATATGGCGACCAGTTTCACGTGCCGGCTATGGTATAGTCGGTGATTGCATAACGGATGGGTTAGTTTCTATTATGTATTTTTTATTTTTTATTCTAATTACATTGCTTGTGCTCTTATTGATGCATGGTATTTTTATCCTGTTAGCATTGACGCATAGTTATTGTTTCTTAACCCCCTAACCCCACTCTGTTAACACTGATGGGTTGTTCTAATGTTTCTTAGCTTAGAGCCCCCTGCCTTAGGCATCATCTTCAAGGCAGATAATCCTGAAATCTCTGCAAAGCCTGTGCAATTCACTAAAGTTGCTCATATCACAGGGAGAGGTTTTGATGAAGTTTTCTTCTGGTACCCACTTGCTCCTCCCGGTTATGTTTCTCTAGGATGTGTAGTCTCCAAAACAGATGAGGCACCCCAGATGAACTCAATTTGCTGCCCTAGGATGGATCTTGTAAATCAAGCTAACATTGTTGAAGTGCCTATTTCTAGATCTTCAAGTTCAAAATCTTCTCAGTGTTGGAGCATTTGGAGAATTGAAAATCAGGTGAAATAATATTTTCCGCCAAAGCTTTTAATCCTTCTTGAGTCATTAGTTTTTCTTTTCTTTTCTTTTCCATTTTTTTGCTTCAATATAATTTTTTTTCTTACAGTTATCTTCTAAATTTTGCCGTCACTATTTTCAAATTGTTCTTATCTTGTCAAGCTAATGGCTCTTTATCTTTTGAACTTCTCCTTGGGGATTGAATCAAATGTTCATGGCTACCTAATGTTTGTAATAGGCTTGCACTTTTCTTGCACGATCAGATCTGAAAAAACCATCGGGCCGATTGGCGTACACTATTGGTGATTCTGTAAAGCCAAAGACCCGGGAAAACATAACTGCTGAGATGAAACTAAGGTTCTTCTCTGTGACTGTTCTTGACAGCTTATACGGAATGGTATAGCTTTTTTCTTTTTATTGGCTTTTAAGGCAATTACTAGAATCTTTGAGTGTCATGAAAGATGGTCATTCTTTGCAATATACTAAGTGCGATAAACTTTCCATGTTTCAGATGACACCACTGTTTGATACAACAATAACCAACATCAAGCTTGCAACACATGGTCGGCTTGAGGCTATGAATGCTGTTCTGGTTTCATCCATTGCTGCATCAACCTTCAATACACAACTGGAAGCATGGGAACCACTTGTGGAGCCGTTTGATGGAATTTTCAAGTAATTATTCGGTTATATCCGTTACCAATGTTGTGTTTGTTTGTATTGTTAAGGAAATATGTGTTTAAACCTTATTGAAACTGCCATGCATCCGTATAATTTGATTTCTTATTATTTTCCTTGAATGTTCAAGGTTTGAAACGTATGATACCAATGTACATCCACCTGCAACCTATGGAAAGAGAATGCGTGTAGTGGCTACCACTATCCTAAACATAAATGTCAGTGCTGCCAGTCTTGAGACTTTTGTTCAGACTATTGTTTCGTGGAGAAGACAGTTAGAACTTGATCAAAAAGCAACCCGTCTCAACGAGGTAAAATGGGTTTTGAATGTTGTTTACATTTTTGAAGTTTTTGAGTAAGCACTTCATGTTATGCATAAGAATTTCTACTTAACCACTCATCTCCCTCTCTACACAGCAAGCTCATAGTCATAGTAGACACGGGGAGAATCTGCCTCTTTCTGCTTTGGATGAAGATGATTTTCAGACTGTGATTATAGAAAATAAACTTGGGTGTGATGTTTATTTGAAGAGAGTAGAACAAAATTCAGATACAGTGGACCTGATACATTATGATGACAGTGCTTCCCTTTGGATTCCACCTCCGAGATTTTCAGATAGATTAAATGTTGCAGATGAGTCAAGGGAGGCACGCTCTTATGTTGCCGTACTTATACTTGAAGCCAAGGTTTATATCTGTTCTGAGTTAATTTATCATTTTTTCGGAGATTAAATTGTTTATTGACATTAAAAAAGTAAGAACTTTTGTTTCTGCGCAGGATATACCAATTATTGATGATGGTAATAGCCATAAACTCTTCTGTGCTCTGCGCCTTGTTGTTGATAGCCAGGCAACAGACCAGCAAAAGCTTTTTCCACAGAGTGCAAGGACTAGATCAGTCCCACCTTTGATTTCGAAAAGCGGTGATCAGGATGAAGGAACTGCAAGATGGAATGAGCTTTTCATATTTGAAGTTCCTCGAAAGGTGCGTTTTAATTATAATATTGTAGTTCTTTTATTGAATTTTAGTTTATATTGTGGTGTGAATGCTCTTGACATGTATATGTAATTTATTACCAGAAACTGATTAATTGTGATTGAAACAGAAAGTTTGACTAATTGGCTATGACAATTTCTTCATTGTTTTTTATGCCGAACTACTATAATTATTTTAACATAAAGAAAGTGAGGCTTATTCTTTAAGGGTTTGGTAGTTGGTTGTGTGAGATCATTTGCTTGTTTATAAATGATACAGAATAGTAAAGTTGTATAATAGGAAGTGAAAAAAGAATCTCAACCAAACTTTAAGTGGTTGAGACTCAATCATGCCAATGGGATGATGTCACCTCATAAATTAACACTCACAACCTCTCCAATGAATTTGTGGGCGCAGACCGCCCGCCCGTATCCATTTATTTTGTGTCTTTAACTATGTTACTGTAACTCCTCCAAGTATTGCTACTCTTTTAGAATTGCGAGTCAATTCATGTCATCTCCTACAATCTATCATGGGGTTGCTGTAGAACAATTCTTGTGTGATTTAAAGGAGCTCCTGTAAGAGGTCTATTGTATAAGAATCACGGTCACGCCCGCATGGAGTGTTATTAGATGCGGATTGGACAGGTTCTGAGATTGACATAAACCCCACTACAGGCTACTGTGTTTTGGTAGGAGGAAATTTAGTATTGTGGAAAAGCAAGAAACATAATGTGATTTACTGTGGATTTATCAGCTCCTAACTGAAGTTGGCATTGCAGTCTCAATGCCAGCAAAGTTATGGTGTGGTAACCAAGCTGCTCTTCATGCTTCTTTAAATCCTGTGTTTAATGAATGAACTAAACATATTGAGATTGATTATCATTTTTTCCGTAAAAGATACAACAAAATTTAATCTTCAATGGATATGTGGAGACCAGAGATCAATCCTTAAAAGTAATATTGAAAATAGGACAAAATGGAGAGAGAAAATATGTATGGAGGATAATAAATAGTTTTGCCAAATGATTCTAGCTAACTCCTACATTGATTTGAGAAAAGGCTTTGTCATTGCTTTTGCATTTGAATTGTAAATATAGTGTGCCATTTTCTTCATGAGAGGAAATATATTGCCCTTGTTACCTTTATATTTTAGCAATTGTGTTTGGTGGTGTTCATCTTCCTTATCTCATCCCAGTATCCCACTGTATCATGTGCACATCTATTTTTGGTTTGCATGTTCTTTTCGAGACTGGTACTTTGTGTATAATGTTTTATTAATTTACTTCACGAATTCCTACATTCTTCGAGCTGTATAAATCTGCTCTAACATAGAATTTAGTGCTGTAATTGTAAATTGAGTCTACATTGTGTATAGGTAAGTTGTATATCAATTCCATCCCTTAGTCACCACGCTTCTTCAATTTATGTAAGCTCTTATACATGTTAGTTTATTTTTTTTATAAATATATTGTTTACTACAAAATCGCAATTTCATTACTATGGCAGGGAATGGCCAAGTTAGAAGTAGAGGTGACAAATCTTGCTGCAAAAGCTGGAAAAGGTATGTGTTACTGGCAAACTGCTCTTTGAATGAGTTACATACGGTGCATGAAGATGCCAATTGCTTCTATTTATCAAGAACCAATCCCCATAAGGTTCATACAGTGCATGAAGGTGCCAATTGATTGGTTCCTGGTGAATAAAGACAATTGGCACCTTCATGCACTTCTGTGCCAAGTGGATAGTGTTAGGTTTTCTCTTTCTCTCAAATTTTCCCTGAACTTGATTACAATTGAAAGTAAAATGCTAGTTATTCTATGCCTGCGCATGAAATATAAAATATAGAGTTCATCTATTGTCTTTTTTAAGTTTTGAGTTGCGTCGTTGCTTTTGTTTCTTACCTTTCTTATCCTGTAAGTTTTTAGTGTAAACCAAGCCCATGGTAAAATATTTTTTTTTTCTTCTTTTGTATGAATTCCTAATGTTGTGAGATGTAAAAGTTTAATTTGATAAAAGGCAATATGATGCAATACAATCAACTGAACTTAATTTGTCCTCAAGAAACCGGTTTATCACTGGATCCTCATGAAGGCTTCTTATTTGGAAACTAGTATCAAATGGGATGGGATCTATATACATTGCTTTGTATATTTTTGGTATAATACTTTCTCATTTTAGTAACGGAACCTTCTTCAAAAAGGTTTAAAGGGAAGGTACATAAGCAATATCGTCTTGAATGGGGAGTGCCCCCGATCAGTGCAATGGGCTGTGTCTATATATATATATCGTCTTGAATGGGGAGCAAGTTTGAAAATGGATCTTAAAATTTATAGGTTTGGACCAAGAGGGTCTCTTAACACCTTTTCTCTTCTCATCGGAGTTATTTCACAAAGACTTGCTAGTTGTCATGGTAAGTAGGCGGGTGGAGGAACAAGTACACTTGGAGAGCGTTGTATACTCTTTGCAACTTGAATTTGGCATGAAGGTGCTAGATTTTTGTTCAGCTTTAATTATGTGCTTTTTTGGTTTTCCAGTTTAAATCTTTTCTGCATATATATACAGAGAGAGAGAGAGAGAGACTAAACCAAGCTAATAACATTTTGCCACCTCATTAAAATTCACTTATACCCACTCGGCCACTCATGTAAATTTGTGGTAGCAGAGCAACATATATATATATATATAAATTCGTTATATTGTGTGATATCTTCTGAAGGCAAACTATGTTTTCCAAAAAAAAAAAAGGAAAAAAAAACTGATTGATATTGTTGCTTTATTCATAGAGTTTCTAATTTACCAATATAGGTGATGTTGTCGGTGCATTCTCGTTTTCTGTTGGACATGGTGCAAATATGTTGAAGAAGATGTCTTCAGTGCGGATGTTTCAACAACCATATGACAATCAGAATATTGTATCATATTCATTAAGGAAAAAGGTTGGTTAATTTATTTCTCTTGATTTATATCTATATATCATGCAGTGAAACAGCATCTTCACTGTTGATGATTTTAATAACTCCTTTTATATGTATCACACTTCTGTACAGGGACAGCAAAATGATGCTGAATATGTAGATTATGGACATGTAATGGTCTCTACTTCTTGTTTTGAGAGGAAATCAGCTGCAAATATTAAAAGAGATTCAGAATGCGAGGATGTTTTTGACAGAGATGTAGGATTCTGGGTGGGGCTTGGCCCAGAGGGTGCCTGGGAGAGTATTCGTTCAGTACTTCCATTGTCAGTGGTCCCCAAAACATTACAGGATAATTTTATTGCAATAGAAGTTGTCATGAAAAATGGCAAGAAGCATGCAATTATTAGGGGTCTTGTGACTATTGTAAATGATTGTGATGTTAAAATGGATATTTCAATATGTCACATGTCTTCAGTTAATACTCATGATTCTTCTTTGGGAACAAGTGGACTCAATATAGTAGAGGAAGAGATCTTTGAAAACCAGCGCTATGCACCTTCTGGTCGAGCCAACAAGTGGTCTGGCCTCCGTGTTAATGATCCCGGGCCCTGGAGCACCAGAGACTTTTCATATTCATCTAAGGTGTGTTTCTGCTAGTAATGCAAAGCATTATTATGACTTCTTTTCTATTCTTGTGCACTAGTAGACTATGTGATACGTTTCCTATACTCTTTATTTTGTTTTTTCATTCGTACTACCTTTACCAGTTATTCAGTTAACATTGTTTGTTCATTTTCTTCTTTCTTCATTTTGAAGGATTTTTTTGAACCTCCTCTACCCCCTGGATGGCAATGGACATCAACATGGACTGTTGATAAATCTCAGTTTCTTGATGAAGATGGCTGGGCTTATGGTTCTGATTTTCAAAGTTTGAAATGGCCTCCAACTTCTTCAAAGTCATTGTCAAAATCAGCTGTTGATGGTGTGCGTCGAAGGCGTTGGACTCGTACAAGGCAACAATTATCTGAGAAATGCATTGATGGATTTAAGAGTGATTATATTGCTGTAGATCCTGGATGTTCTGCTGTTTTGCCATGGAAAAGTACATTCACGGATTCTGACCAGTGTTTACAAGTTCGTCCTAGTGTTGATTATCCTAATCCTCCATATTATTGGGGTCGTGGAGTTGCTGTTGGTTACTACACATTTGGGAAGGACCAACCATTTGTGGATCAAGTTCCGCTCACACGACAAAATCCCTCGAAACAAGGAAACAAGACATCTAATTTTACATTTAATTTGAATCAGCTAGAGAAGAAGGATATACTTATGTCTTGCCCTAGTAATGCAAGCAAACAATTTTGGCTTAGTGTTGGCACAGATGCATCTGTTCTTCATACAGAACTAAATACACCTGTATATGATTGGAAAATATCCATCAACTCTCCTTTGAAGTTGGAAAATCGACTTCCTTGTCCAGCAGAGTTCACAATCTGGGAAAAAACAAAAGAAGGTAATAGCATTGAGCGACAGCGTGGTGTAATTTCGTCACGCGGGAGTGTACATGTATATTCAGCAGATCTTGAGAAGCCGATTTATCTTACA